>CM077080.1:178406170-178555033 GCA_039513925.1 Platanthera zijinensis | reverse complement strand
GGAAGTGGGAAATTAAGGAAAGAGTATTGAGCGGAATTCACCAGAACACCTAGAAAATCTTAGAGCGCTTCCCCTCCCTTAGCCAAATACCGAACTAAGGCTACCTCAGAAAGCGCAAGAAGGTCTAGAGCCAAAAAGCCTGCCTTCTGAGGTGCCCCTTGGGTCTATTTATACAATTCTGAAATCGATATGCAAATCAATAACGACGATCTACGCTGTTCCAAACAACTATGTGCATCCCAACTAGGTCTGCCAACAATGCAACTCTGTTGTTCTTACTAGCTATTGGCAGGCTAGCAAGGGTGAAATGGTAAAAAGTCACATCATAAAAGGCTAAGTGAGTGGTCCTTGAGACCTCCAATCGCTTGGGGCGGCGAGTGCTCGATGGAGCTGACACTCACCACTTTCCCCGGACCTTGGCAGACACGGGCCCGACTGATCCAACTCGCCTATTGTCTGCCGAACTCCCTAGGGCAAGTGTGAGATGGCGGATGCCGAGACATTCCTCGGTGCCCGAGGGGACACGACCTGGTTCATTCCCCGCCTTCCTTCTGTAGGCGAGCGCGAGCCAGGGCGCTCTGAGATTATTACTTCTGAAGCCTAGAGAAATTGAGTTCGACGAATCCAGATGAGCACGAGGCTTAGGTCAATGAAAGACAAGCTCAGCTCGACGAACTCCAGGCTGGCGCGAGCTGGGCAGAAGAGAAATTGAGTTCAACGAACTCCAGGCGGGTGTGAGCTGGGCAGAAGAGAAATTGAGTTCGGCGAACTCCACGCGGGTGAGAGCTGGGCGGAAGAGAAATTGAGTTCGACGAACTCCAGGCGGGTGCTAGCTGGGCGGAAGAGAAATTGGGTTCGACGAACTCCAGGCAGGTGCGAGCTGAGCGGAAGAGAAATTGAGTTCAATGAACTCTAGACGGGTTCGAGCTGGGCGGACAAGCTCGTGCAGCTTGTCCGCCTAGCTTTGGCGAGAGCGAGTTGGTCGTTCTGAGTCTGCCTGCTTGCTGTTCTGATGCGGGCGGGCTCCCACAATCTGCTCACTTGGGATCGTGGGCCCACTCGGCTAACACGGGGTTGTACAATGTTTATGAAAAGTAAATATATATAATTAGTCGATGCGGTGTGGTTTTGCAATTTTAAAGATCTGAAAACCACACCGCACCGAACCGCCCTCGATTCATAAAACTTCAAAATCGCACCACACCGAAACTATGCAATGCGTTTTAAAATTCGGTGTGGTTTGTGCTGTGCGGGCGGTTTTTGAGGTTTTTTATGCCCACCCCTACACTAAGGGGAGTATCTAGACTTGAAGTCCGATATTAAATTGTCTCTCCCCTACAAGAATAATTAACCATCTTAGGATAGTCAAGAGTAATAATGAGAGTGAGTCTTAATGCTGGGTAGTCACCAAATAATATTAATATAATGGAAGGGGGATTTGGGCTTCAGCCCATCATATTCCCTGGTACCGCTGCGAGCCCATCATCGGGTAGACCTCAGGAAGTCCAGGTTCACCTTATACTTCTATGTTCAATTAAACAATAGACAAGAATAGTCTAAGTAGATGAGCCAAGATAATGTAAACCTCGTCCCGTATTTGGGGATGGAGTTGTTCAAGGACTTATTAGTCCTGCGAGATGGAGGCTCGAAGCTCATTGTGATAGAGATGTGATAGGACAAGTTTTCCTGCGTGTGATTGTGGGTTGAGGACAAGTTTTCCTGTGTGTCAGAAGCTCGGATGGGTGAGGCAATACTTTACATGTGCATTTGATGTGGTATTTCTTCGGCACTAGCCTACTCGTCAGACTAACGGTAGTACATTGACATGGCAAGATCAATAAGGTCTAGAGGACAGGCTTAGCCTGGTATCTTGGTGACAGTTTCCTAATGGCTTATCTCTTAGCCGTTAAGACTGGTTCAGTCAAGCATTAGGTACGCAGAGACTCTAGAGTACACCAGAGAAGGGTACAAAGGCGCATAAAGGGCTTAAGCCTAGTAGTGTGTATACCTGATGCATCGTAATTGTAACTTGATGAGTGCATGAGATGTGATATGTGATTGTATGATGTGTTGTGATTAATTATGCTTTAAGAAGGCAAGTGCACCTATCATTATAGAGTATATAATCAAGTGTTGTATTTTTTTGGGTCTATCGAGTACTTGTACTCACAAAAAAGAGCTATTATTTTATATTAACAAAATAGTGGTTGGTTTCCAAAAATAAAAGACATAATGCGATTTAAACTAATTGAGAGAAATTCAATGATATAAAGGTTTGCACTTGATCTAGAATCCCCTTGGATAAAATGAACATTGATTAAAAGTTTAAAGTGCAAGTTCTAATAATTTGTCTTTGACCGTGGAGGCTCCTAAATTATGTTAACGCCCCTCTCATGAATACGCTAACATCTAACCTTAGGTGGCACGATTAAGACCTTTCAACCAGTCAAAACATTTAAGCTTGCTTTAGGCGGTGAACCTCATTATTGGGTTTGACCCCAATATGGAAGATTAAGGTTGTCCTCTATTGAGGATTGCATGACAACTTCTGTTGTCTTTGAGCGATCTTCTCGTATTCACAACCTGTCGGTAAATTCTAGGATCTAGGATCGAAGACTATATATCAATACCTTTAAGTGATCTTGTAACGCATCCATCCGTCAAATGAAATATAAAATTGGGTCCGGTCGGGGCCCCACGCCATATTCCACCGACAGTCGGAGAGGTTACATGTTAATATCAAGAGACCAAACGAATCCTAACTCAGAGCATTCTAGCGGAAGCTTCATGGGTTAAATTGAACTCAAGTATCAACAATGTACACTATATAAAACGATAGGAATGTTATTACAAAATACACAAAATAGTGTGGCCTTAAGGCCTTACAAATGTTTTTCCCCAAAAGAGTGGTTTACAAACATTGGCGCGCAGGCCGGACACACGTGAAAAACACAAAGATTATTTGCTTGGCCTTCGAGGGCCGACATAGCATCAAAGGTCAACAACCCGGTATTTCCTACTCGGCTCTCTAACACCTGCATAGGGACAATCCACCACAAGGATGACAAACAAGGTAACGGTCAGCTTTAGCTGACCAATTTATAACGACCTCACCCCTCACTCGAGGCGGCGATTCTCCTTCCCTGCAAGCAGCATCATATATTTTGGAAAATAACAGCGTGCACTTATGCATCATTTGACACAGACGCAGGCTCAATCGACCACACGCCCCGTGCACTCATGGCACATTCTCGGTATACTGGACTTCCCGGATCCCACCACCATCTACAGTCCTAGACTTGATTGTATACTTGAGCATTCTTGTATTTTCCAACACATGGCCTAAGACTCTAATTATGCCAATGACGAAAGCCAATTACTTTAGGCAATCAAGCCCAGAGTGACATAATGCCGGTTACAGTTCAAGCAATCTTCTCGTTTCTTAAATCCCCATGTCATTGATGAAAGCCGAAGAAATTAAGCCCCATGACAAGACGCAGGTCAGCTTCCCCTTGCCCATTCGGCTCCTTAGCCTTTTTGTTGGGTACAACAGTCCTTCAACTCCAATTGCTGCTCACATGTCCCTAGGACCCGAGCCTACAATGATCAACATGGCTCACATGGCTAATAGCTGGGCTCTCCAGGCTCACAGCTTCGAACAATGGCCCCAAGTCTCCCAAAGAAAGGGCTTTCTTAGCTTGCTAGGAGCTAACATCGGCGATAGCACTACCGCCGCGCGGTAGGGATATAAGTTGCTTCTTCCTCATTCTTGGGTGTTTTCCTGGAGATCACCTCCAGTACTATCACTGCAGCATCCTGCACACCCCCAGACCCCGAATTCTACATGTTTAACCCTACGTTTTATCCACAGGGCCGTTTCTGGCACGCAAATCAATTCATCACCAATCCAGACCAACCTGTCCAAATGCGCTTCACGCAGTATGCCTATTCCGTACTTCGATTCTAGATCTATATGCAAGTTTTATTGGGGATCACAATGATCTACCCGATAGAAACCACCCTTTTCTTCACCTTTTGGTGAGGGGTTCCATGCACATATGCAAATTGAGGACTTCACTTGTCCAAGGAGAAAGTCGTTACCCTAATAGGTCGATTTGGAGCCATGACCAAGTCTTTTATCTTGATGGAAAGGATCGCCTCGCTTTCGCCCTCATGGATCTTACGTCAGCTCTTAAATCTGACCACATGATCTCCATCACCTAGCTTGCAAATCTTAGCCCCAGACTCTTGCTCTTAAGAACTTCAAGAACTCAAAGAGAGAACAATGAGAATTCATTCTCAAGTATAGCTTTTATCTGGAGGGGACCTCCGCGCGGTATCTACTACCACCGCGCGGTATCTGAGGCGGTCGCTGCTTGGCCCAATAGACATTGCTTTGTCGCCCAAAGTAGCCTCCACCTTACTTCCACGTGGCAAGCTACCACCAAGCGGTACTTTGCCTCGAGCTATCGCCGTGCGTTAGCTTACTACCGCCGTGCGGTAGTCACTCAACGCTTCGTCGAGAGCTTTGAGTGTGTTGAGAGCGTCGAGTGCTTTGAGAGAACCTATCGCCACGCGATTGATCACTACCATCACACTATATTCACTCAATGCTTCGTTGAGAGCAATGAGTGCGTCGAGTAATAGCGTCATGCGGTACCTATCTATCACCGCGCGGTAGATACCCGAGACACTAGATGATGTAATTCCATAGCTAGCGTCGACATTAATTCTACCGTCGTCCGTTAACTTCCAATCCTTCCTTTTTCAGAATTTTTTGGGGCATTATAATTCTCTCCACCTTTAAGGAATTTTGTCTCGAAATTTTGTTTATCGAAAGGAAATCAGTACATCACCTTACAATCATTAATGTACAAAAACAACTCGGGAAATGATTCTCGTATAGTTTACTCACGTTCCCATGCCAGTTCTTCATGACCACAATTGTCCCAATGGACTTTGACCATCCTGATTGCTTTGTTACGTAGTTGCCTGATCTCCGCATACTCGATACGAATGGGTGTCATCTTTTTCATCACCACTTGCATCGACTTTTGCAAAGCTTTCCGCAACACTGATATGTGAAACATATCGTGCAAACCACTTATCTCTATCGAAAGAGCTAATTGATAGGCAGCTTGTCCAATTTGCTCAACCACTTCAAATGGACCAAGATACCTAAGACTAAACTTTGTCAAGCGTCAAATACTGGAAACACCTTTAAATGGATTTATATTCAGATATACCTAATCGCTAACCACAAACTCCACGTTTTAGTGCTTGGCGTTGTAGTACTTAGCTTGCCTATCTTGGGCCACCAATAACCGATCTCATATAGTGCGTATGGTCGAATTTGCATCTTTGAACTCGTTATGCTTATACAGTTTTGATTCACTTATTTCCGTCCAAGCTAAAGGAGTGCGACACTTCCTACCATATAAAGTGAAGGAAGGTATGAAAGATACCACTTGAGGGGTTAGATCAATTTAACTCTAGAGGGGGGGGTGAGTAGAGTATTTTAAAATCTTATTAGAATTTTATTGCAGAATTAAAATAGTAATACTTATATGTGTAATCAGGTAGTGCAGAAATAAAACTAAGCTATTCAGCTAGCAACACACAATAAAAATAAGAGAGCATCACAGACGACACAAGAAATTTATAGTGTTTCCCCTAAACTTGGGTACATCCACTCTTCTACCACCCTGGTAGGAATCAACTCAGGTTTTTGATCAGATGCCCTGCCACAAATAGGGTTTTTACCCAGGTAACCTGTCACCATAATATCTATTTGTAGGGAGATATTGCAACCCTTTAGGCTTTTGATCAGGTGCCCAAAAACCAAATCAAGTCTTTTGATCAGGAGACTTTCAACCAAGTGTTTAACTTTTGAAGGGAGTTAGAACCCTGTGTACAGTGGGGTGAAAGAAATAAAAACTATATGTTGTCTTCTCTTTTCTCAAAACAACTGAGAAGACTTGTGGATCCTTGATGGTGTCAAAGCTCCCACTGAGATGAAGTTCTGTTCAGGAAGATTGAGAGCTTTGCAGGGTGTATAGGTCTTCTTGAAAAATTTCTCCAGAAAATTATAGACAGCTGAAGTTGATTGTCTCTTGAAAGCTTGCTGGAAGAAGAACACTAGATGAAGACAGTACACAACTCTTTTTCTTGAATGATTTTTTATGTCCTATGTTTTCAAAAACTTAACTATATCATCTGCAGCAAATTGGTCTTTTAATTTGATTGCCTTGATTGACTGCTGAAATCTTGGAACTTGGACAACGGCTAGAAGAGCAATAAAGTAATTCCTTAACTGTCCCAAGAATTAGCTATATATTAACTATGTGAAAACCAGTAATTAATGTTGCCATATGAACGGCTATATTCTGAGAATCTAAGCATTATTTACTCAGAGCAATATAAGCAATAAAATAAGCCTTAGTCAATCTGAAAATAACTACAGAGAATTGAAATGTTGAACTGGCAATTTTAGTCGATCTGAGATCCTAAGTCATCGAACTCAACCTCTCTTTCGTCGAGCTGAGCCCTGAGATCTTTGAGCTGAAATACAGCTTTCCATACTAGGCTCTAAGATTATCGAACAGAGATAGAAGATCGTCGAATAAAAAATCTGATAGAAGATCAGAGTTCGTCGAACTCAGTTCAACTTTCGTTGATCTCAATTCAGAGAAGTGACTCTGAGATCGTTGAACTGAGAACGAAGATCGTCGATCTCACTTTAGAGTTCGTCGAACAACTTCTTCAACATGAAATTTCTTCCTTGTTCTAGTTTCTGCAATCTTTTGAGTCTTCTGAGGGCTTGGCCTTATCAAACTGAAGTGTTGACCTACCCTAAGATCTAATGAAGACCTATGACCCTAGACTATACAAGGTGGGTCAATCTATGCAAATCCTAATAGTGAACCTTAGCCCAAATCCCTAAATACAGGTGGGGTTCCAACAATCTCCTCCTATTTGGGTGAGGTCACTATGTACAATGCATAAGTAAACTAAATACAATCATTCACCATGAAAGTAAATATTTGACAGAATGAAAAACAATTCAGCAGATTGAAAAAAATATACACAAAGAATAAAATTGTTTTAGAGCTTGTCTGGAGGAGGAGCAGAAGAAGGTTTAGTGAACACAATTGTTCTAAGAGGATCTTCTGCTTCATGTTTAGACATCTTTAGGTCTTGAGCTCCCATAAGTGTTACAATAGAAGCTCTAGGCACAATAGCTTCTGGGTGAACCTACATATAAGCATTAGGATCAAAGAGATGTTTATCTACCTCAAATTTTTCAAGTTCCTTTTGTCTATAAGTAGACATGGTAGTAAACTGAGAGGGATCATTTCCTTCTTTCTTTGCTTTATTCATCTAGGATAAGCATATCAGCTCATGGAATCTTGCCATTCTGAAATTAGGATCTAACTCAGGTTCATTTCCTGGAGATGGAGGTCTCTCTGTTTTATTTGAAATATCCTGAGCAGTCCTTTGTGGCTTCCTGAAAATAACAGACTGTTGCTGAAAATTTGTTGAAGGATAATTCTTCTCAGATTTTCCAGCATAATAAAAACTTGGAGGTTTGCATACACTGTATTTTCTTACAGGAATGGAAGAATGTCTTTGAGCTGGCCTGGAAGACTGTCTTGACTGAGAAGGAGCTGAATTTGAAGATTGTCTTGAAGACTGATGAGGAGCTGGCTTAGAAGATTGAAAAGCACTGGAAGCAGGCCTTTGAGATCTGACAAGATTGCCTGATGCTCCTGCAGGAGGAGGAGGAGGAGGTGGATCTTTCCTGAATCTCTTCACTAGAGAAGATCCAGACCTCTTCTTCTTCTTCTGTGCTTTTTCCTAGTTCCTTGACAACTTCATCCAATGAGGAGTATTGCAGTAAGGGGAATGTTGTGAAGGATATAATATGGAATATCATTGTCTGAATTGGGCTTGGGAGCATCCTTTCCTGGAGCCTTCCTCTTCTTTGATTTAGATCTCTTGGAATTGGCAAAATCAGAATCATCCTCAAAATCCTCATCATCCTCAGAGGATCTAGGAGGATTATCATACAAATCATCAATTTCCATAAGTTGTTCAAGTGAAATGGATTGAGCTGGAACATTTTGAGTTGGAACAACTACAACTAGAACTACTACAACTTCCTTGGCAATTTCTTTAGCAAGAATTTCATCCATATCAGGTAATGGAGAAGTGGAGACGGCATAGGTTGGAGGAGAGAAAGCCTTGGGCTCAGAAAACTCATCCTCAGCCATTTTAACAGACTCAGCCTCTGGAGCTAGAACAAGCTCAGGCTCTAGAGCTGTAAAGCTGCTCTGAATAAGCTGTAAAATTTCTGTGCTCACTGGAGCAGTATAACAGACAATATCTATGAAAAACTGATTGGAAACAAATGAAATAATGTTATTGTGAGTTAAATCAAAAGAATCTAGAATAGCAGTCAGATCAACTGAAGGAGAGATGATAACTTCTCGAACAAAAAGAACATCCAAGGAATAAACTGAATCATCTGTCTCTGAATCTGTAGCCAAAAATTCTGCTAGCTCTGTAACTTATGCATCTGGTATCTCAGTATCTGAAATAACTGTATCTATAAGAACTGCTGCTTCTACTACTGCTGCTGCTGCTGCTGGAGGAGGGGGGACTTCATAGAACATCTCCCCCTACCAAGTATCAGGAAGACCTGATGCCAGGCCCCTAAATAAAGAAGGGTCGGAAATAGAAGCAAGTTGAGTAGAGAGAGTTTTGATGGAGAGAATTAGAGGTGCAATGGCATCCTTATGAGAGATTTGATGGTTGGAGTGAGAAGAGAAATGATGGTAGATGGATCAGATGATGATGATGGAACAGAATAAGTGGTGATGCAACAAGAAGTACAGGCATATAAGGAAGTGGATGGAGGTGAAGGTAGAATTGGAGGGATGATGGTAAATGTTGAGGGGATGACTGGAGGAATGAGTGGAGGGATGTCATATGTGATATCCATCGGGGTGTCAACAGTAAGTGGAGATTGTGGAGGATTATGTATTGGTGATTGTACTGGTGATGGTGATGATGTTGAGAGGAGATTGAAGGTGGGAGACATTTGTGTAGATACATAAGTGGTGAATGGAATGTCCTGTAGGTATTGAGGTAAAGGAGATTGAGGTAATGAGGTATGAGGTGGAGATGGAGTTGAAATGGATGTGGAGATATTAGGGTTAGAAGGTTGTTGATGGGTTGGTGTTGGAGGTAGTCTGGAGGAAGATGGAGAAGGATAAATTTCTGGTGCCTCTTTATCAGTAGGTTGGGGATTGACTCTTGGAGTCCTAGTGTCCTCTAAAGTCCTTAAGGAAGAGGAGGCCCTGGAGGGCTTACTGATTGTCCTCTCCCACTTCCCAAAGAGGGCAGTGGTCAGCCTCTTGGAAGCATTGATGAAAACTGTTGGAGAGACAAACAGTTGGGGACGTTTCTCTTGGAGGAAGATGCCCAGAATCCTCCCAAAATAGACTTCTCTTTTTTTATTTTTCTTCTTAATTAAATCAAACAGAATATTAACCCAATTCACTGATTTCTTATTTACAAGGGCACTCATAAGAAGGAATTGGTGCCTGGTAATATGGTCATGGGCGGTGTGCTTCCCAAGGGGCACCTTACCTACTATGTCAGCCAGAAACATGTACTCAACAGACAAGTTCTTTTTAAGTAACTTACTAGGGTTTCCCTCGGAGTGACCCATCAGTGTAAGCATTTCACCAAACTGATTTCTATCAAGTTCTATATCATCATTTCCATTAACAAAACCAAATATCTCAGAGAGAATATCAGGAGTTAGAATCACCTCCTGTCTAGTAATGGTGTCGATTAGGGTTTGTCTATCTGGAGAAGACGATGAGAAAACCCATTATTTTATCTCTACCACAGGCAGCTTTATCCTGGTAGTCATCACTTTGAGGAGCTGCGGCTCATCGAACAACTTCAAGATATCTTGGAAGATTTGGTCTGTATGCTTGAAAGAGTACACATCTATATCAAACCCAACGTCAAACTTCATCCTGGAGAGGTTCGCTGCCGAAATAACCATGAGAGCTCCTGCAAGGAAAAACAAGAGATCAAGTGCAAAGGAAATTGAAAGCGCAGGACGGATGTCATCTAAAACTTAGATTATAAGGTCTTTACAAGACGAAAAGACGATCTCAGTCTAACGAAAAATAAAAGATCTTCGATCTGAGTTTGACAAAGTATTTTAATAGAAAATGAGTTCGTTGATCTCAGTCTGAAGAAGACGAATAAATCGTCGATCTCCGTTCGATGAAAAATTCACTAAAGATGGGATCGTCGATCTCCGTTCGACGAAATCTTTTTCACTAAGAAGTTATTGTCGATCTCCATTCGACGAACTCTTCACGAAGCGTTCACAGATCGTCGATCTCCGTTCGACGAACTGTAAACAAATCATCGACCTCTGATAGAAAGTTAAATTAATTCTTCTCCATTAATCATACCCAGCTTATTTAAGAAGAACAGATGTTTCTTCTCATCCAATGGCTTGGTGAAGATGTCTGCTCTTTGTAAATCAGTGGAGATAAAGACAAGATTAATTTTCTTTTTATCTACAGAATCTCTAATGAAATAATGTCTAATCTCTATATGCTTGGTCCTACTATGATGCACTAGATTTTGTGCTATTGAAAAAGCACTGGTACTATCACAATATATAGTTGAATTATTTAAGTTGTATCCATAATCTAGTAGCTGATTCTGAATCCATAAAATCTGTGAGCAACAACTGCCAGCTGCTATATATTCAGCTTCTGCAGTTGATATGGACATAGAAGTTTGCTTCTTACAGAACCAGGACACAAGCCTATCACCAAGGAACTGACATGTTCCTGATGTGATTTTTCTGTCCACTCAGCATCTAGCAAAATCAACATCTGAGAATCGAATTAATCCAAATTCTGATTCAGTTGGATAATAGTGTCCTAGATTTGGGCAACCCTTTATATATCTTAAAATCCTTTTTAGCAAAATATAGTGGGATTCTTTAGTGTTCACCTGGAATCTAACACAAATACATGTAGCAAACATAATATCTGGCCTACTTGCAATGAGATACAGTAGAGACCTAACAATGACCCTATATGTTTTCTGATCAACAGGCTTCCCATGTTCATCAGAATCTATCACAGTATTGGCAGCCATAGATGTTTTCATAGCCGAGGCATCACACATCTCAAACCTTTTTACAAGCTCTTTAGCATACTTAGATTGGGAGATGAAGATACCATCAGGAGATTGCTTCACTTAGAGACCAAGGAAGTATGAAAGTTCACCCATACTACTCATCTCAAACTTGGAATGCATAAGGTCAGAAAACCTTTTGCATAGTTTGGGATCAGTAGAGCCAAAAATGATGTCATCTACATATATTTGAACATACAAAATTTTCTCTTTATAATGCCTAATAAAAAGAGTTCTATCTACAATGCCCCTAGAAAATTTATGCTCTAAGAGAAAGCTAGCTAGAGTCTCATACCAAGCTCTTGGAGCTTGCTTTAAACCATAGAGAGCTTTATGATATCTTAAGACAAAGGATGGATGAGTTGGAGAGATAAAACCAGGTGATTGCTCCACATACACTTCCTCTTTGAGTTCACCATTGAGAAATGCACTCTTGACATCCATTTAGTAGACCTTGACCTTTTTGTAGGCAGCATAAGCTAAGAAAATCCTTATAGTCTCAAGCCTTGCCACTGGAGCAAAGGTGTGATCATAGTCTATTCCTTCCTCCTGTGAATAGCCTTGTGCTGCAAGTCTTGTCTTGTTCCTTATGATGTTGCCTTCAACATCCAATTTGTTCCCGAAGACCCATTTTGTTCCAATGACTGGGTAGTCTTTGGGTCTAGGAACCAATTCCCAAACTCTACATCTCTCAAATTGATTGGACTCCTCTTTCATTGTAATGATCTAGTGGGGATCTTGCTCTGCATCTTTAATGGATTGGGGCTCAAGTAGAGAAATGAAGCAAGCACGCATCACATTATTGTTGAGTTGATGCCTTGTTTGCATACCAACTGAAATGTCTCCAATCACTTGAGATCTAGGATGATCTCTAAGTGTGACAAGATCAATGGGAGGAGTTGGTTGGGCAATAGCCTGGGGAATAAATTCCTCTTGTGGAATTTCATTAGCTTTTGTATAAGGTTCAGCTACCTCTAAACTTTCTTCTTCACTTTATTCTTCAACTTGTGGAGAGGGATGTATTGGAACCTCTTGGGTGAGGCTTAGATCATCCAATCTCTCACACAAGTGAGGTACCTGCAATGTGCTATTGGTAGAAATTTCTTTCTTCTTATAAGACATGTTAGCTTCATCAAAAGTTACATGAACAGATTCCTCAATTTTCAAAGTGGATTTATTAAATACCCTATAAGCTTTACTGACATGGGAATATCCTAGAAAAAATCCCTCTGCAGGCTTAACTTCAAACTTTCTAATATATTTCTTGTCATTATTATGAATATAGCATATACAACCAAATATTTTAAAATAGGTGATTTTAGATTTCTTCCCTTTGAACAATTCATAGGTAGTCTTATGTTTGAGTTTATGTATCAAACTTCTGTTCAGTACATAATTTGATGTGCTCACAGCCTCTGCCTAAAAGGATAGGGGCATATAAGCATCTGCAAGTAATGTGCCTGCAACTTCAATTAGGGTTCTATTTTTCCTTTCAGCTGCCCCATTTTGTTGAGGAGTTCTAGGAGCTGAGAAGCAATGCATGATACCTTGCTTCTCAAAGAACTCTTGCATAAGAAGAGACTCAAACTCAGTACCACGATCACTTTTGATTAATGCAACTTGAGTAGAGTACTCAATCTGTATGGTCTTGAGAAAATTTGTAAGAACCTTGAATGTATCTGACTTAGATCTCAGAAAGAACACCAAAGTGAACCTTGAGAAGTCATCTACAACTACTAGAGTATAAGATTTCCCTCTTAGGCTTTCTACAGCAATAGGGCCAAAAAGTTCCATGTGTAGCAAGTACAAGAAATTAGGTGAATCACTCTTATTAACTTATTTAAAGCTAGATTTAGTTTGCTTGCCTAATTGATAAGCCCTGCAGAGGCCTTCCTTCTTATAAGGACTAGAAGGCAATCCTCTAACAAGGTTGTCTTTAGATAACCTAACAATGTTTTTCAGATAAACATGACCTAATCTTTTTTGCCATAATTCATTTTGATTGCTAACAAGAAAAAATAAACAAATATATGATATTGCAGATTGAAAATTAACTACATATATGTTGCCTTGTCTATTTCCAATTAAGAAAGTTTGGTTTTCTTTAGTAGAAATAATACAAGAGCTTGAGTTAAAAGATACCTGATAACCTTCATCATATAGTTGACTTATGAAGATGAGGTTATGTTTCAGTCCACTTATATATACAACCTTTTTGAAAGTAACTGCTCCAATCTTAACTTCTCCAAAGCCTTCAGTCTGGCCACAATTTGAGTCACCAAATATTACCTTTGGTCCCAGCTTTGACTTGTAATTATTTAGGTTGTCCTTGCTACTAGTCATATACTTGGAGCATCCATTGTCCAGATACAATTGTTGATTAAAAGCTGGACAGCTCTTTACCTACAAAGGAAAAAATTAGTTGTTCTTGACCCAGATTACCTTGGTCCCTTTATTTTCCTGATATGAAAAGCTTGATATAACAAAAAATTCAGGTTGAGATTTATATCCTAAGGGATGGTATCTCCTAGGTGGAATTTCCCAATTAGCAAATGGATTAATAGGTTTTCTAGTTTGATTAAAATTTCTTTTAAAGTTATGATTTTTGTTAAGTCTTACTGGGTTCGACGAAGGGTTGTAAGTTCGTCGATCGGAGTTCGATGAGATGGGATGAGATTGTCGATCTCTGCTCTGAGAATGAATACATTCATTTTTTGTGCCCCAAGTTCGTTGATCTCTTCTCGAAGAACCATACAAGATTCATCGATCGAAGTGAGATGAATTATTATGGCTAATGTTGGTGTTCATAGATCGTCGATCGGAGTTCGACGAACTAGACACATTTCGTCGATCTGAGTTCGACGAAATCTGTTGAACATTGTTTTTGTTTAGATTTTTCTTGTTTCTATTCTTTTGATTTTTAGATTTGTGAGAGACTTCTGTGGTTTGATTATTATATATTACTTCTTTTCCTTTATATGATATAGATTTTATGGGAGTTGAAAGAATATTTTTCTTAAGTATAGGAGGTAAGCTTGATGAAGCACCTAAGCCCAGCTTGCCATTTAGCCTGACATTTACTATGCTTGTGATGTCCATCGGCTTAAGGCTTCTCCCATTGAGAGATTCCTCGAGGTGCTTAGCCTCACATAATCCTATTTTCAGAGAAATGATTTGTTCATTTTCTAAAACTAAATAATCTTTGGGCATAGTGTTTTTAGCAAATAGATTATCAAATTCAGCTTGCCTATCTCTTAGCATTTTGATTTCTTTTTCAGATTTTATTAGATCATTACATAAGGCTTTGAATTCATTTTTAAAATCAATAGAATTGAAATCAAAAGAAGAGATTACCTGATTCTCTTCTGTCTCTGATTCTTATTCTAAATTCCTTAGAATGAGTTTCTGTTTGGTCTTCAGCATCAGACTTGCTGCATAAGGCATTGATTGCCATGAGATAGAGTTCTCTTGCCTTGGCTTCTTCTTCATCTTCATTCGAGCTGGAAGATGAAGTCTCCTCTTCTGTTTCACTCTAGGTTTCAGCAATGAAACCTTTCTCCTTTCTTTTATGCTTGTTGGAGGAGTGTCTGTTGGAGTGTTTGCTGGAATGCTTCTTGTTCTCTTTTTCCTTTCTTCTATCTCTTTTTTGTGCCTTTGGGCATTCAGGGAGAATATGCCCAGGATTTCTGCATCCAAAGCAGACAATCTCCTTTGTAGGATTTCTTTCATACTTAGGTTTATCATCACTTCTTGATGATTTCCTTCTGAAGTCCTTCTTGGCCAACTTATAAAATCTCTTGGCTAGTAAGCTCATCAACTCTTCATTGGCAGGAAGGGTTTCTGATTCTTCTGTTGCTTTGAAAGCAATATTGTGCTCCTTCCTTGAAGTGGTTGAGGCCTTAAGTTCAACAGCCTCTCTGGTCTTGATTAACTGCTTATAGGATTTTAGCTTAAGGAGAGATCCAGTGGATATCTCATTCAAACTTTTGGCTTCCTTGATTGGCCAGATCCTGGAATCCCAAGTGTTGGGGAAGCATATTAGGATCTTGTCATTAATCTCAGTTAAGGAGATATCTTTATCCATGGTCTTTAATTCATTGATGATAACATTAATCCTGTTATACATCTCAGCCACTGTTTTAGATTCCTCCTTCTTGAAGTTCTCATATTGAGATATTAGGAGGGATCTTCTGTCCTTTCCCTCATCTGCTGAGCCTGCCACCATCTAGTTTAGAGAGTCCTAGATTTATTTTGCTAAAGTTCATTCAGCCACCTTTTGAAATATGTCATCTGACTCAGTTTGAGCCAGTATATTCATAGCTTTTGCATCAGCTATTTTGGCTTTCTTCTGAGCATCAGTCCACTCAGGTGGTGGAACTATATGAGTGTCAGATGTTGTTGCAGTCACTGTTGTAGGTTGAGGGGGTCCTGTCAAAATTGAATTGAAAATATCCTCATCAATAAAATTCATGTAATGCTTGATTCTTGCCTTTTAGAGTGCAAATTTGTTCAAGTTAAAGACTGGAGGTCTGGTGCTAGCATAATCTTTATTTTGTGCCATTACTGTAACAACACCCTAGAAAGAGATAGATCTAACAATGATCTTGGTTCAGATATGAATCTGTGAAACCAAGGAAACAGCCCTCTGATACTAATTGAAGGATGGTATGAAAGATACCACCTGAGGGGTTAGATCTATTTAACTCTAGAGGGGAGGGGGGTGAATAGAGAATTTTAAAATCTTATTAGATTTTTATTACGGAATTAAAATAGTAATACTTATATGTGTAATCAGGTAGTACAGAAATAAAACTAAACTATTCAGCAAGCAGCACACAATAAAAATAAGAGAGCATCACAGACGACACAAGAAATTTATAATGGTTCCCCTAAACTTGGGTACATCCACTATTCTACCACCCTGGTAGGAATCCACTCAGGTTTTTGATCAGGTACCCTGCCACCAATCAAGTTTTTGCCCAGGTGACCTGTCACCACAATATCTATTTACAGGGAGATATTGCAAACCTTTAGGCTTTTGATCAGGTGCCCAAAAATCAAATCAAGTCTTTTGATCAGAAGACTTGTAACCAAGTGTTTAAATTTTGAAGGGAGTTAGAACCCTGTGTGTAGTGGGGTGAAAGAAATAAAAACTATATGTTATCTTCTCTTTTCTCAAAACAACTGAGAAGACTTGTGGATCCTTAATGGTGTCAGAGCTCCCTCTGAGATGAAGTTCTGTTCAGGAAGATTGAGAGCTTTGTAGGGTGTATAGGGCTTCTTGAAAAGGTTCTCCAAAAAACTGTAGACAGATGAAGTTGATTGTCTCTTGAAAGCTTGCTAGAAGAAGAACACTAGATGAAGATAGTGCAGAACTCTTTTTCTTGAATGATTTTTTATGTCCTATGTTTTCAAAAACTTAACTATATCATCTGCAATAAATTGGTCTTTTAATTCAATTGCCTTGATTGACTGCTGAAATCTTGGAACTTGGATAACGGCTAAAAGTGCAATAAAGTAATTCCTTAACTCTACCAAGAATTAGTTGTATATTAACTCTGTGAAAACCAGTAATTAATGTTTCCATATGAATGTTTATATTCTGAGAATCTAAGCATTAATTACTCAGAGAGATATAAGCAATAAAATAAGCCTTAGTCAATCTGAAAATAACTACAGAGAGTAAAAATGTTGAACTGGCAATTTTCGTCGATCTGAGATCCTAGATCATCGAACTCAACCTCTCATTCGTTGAGCTGAGCCATGAGATCTTTGAACTTAAATATAGCTTTCCATACTGGACTCCAAGATTGTCGAACTCAAAATCTGATAGAAGATAAGAGTTCGTCGAACTCAGTTCAACTTTCGTTGATCTCAATTCAGAGAAGTGACTCTGAGATCATCAAACTGAGAACAAAGATTGTCGATCTCAATATAGAGTTCGTCGAATGACTTCTTCAACATGAAATTTCTGCCTTGTTCTGGTTTCTATAATCTTCTGAGTCTTCTGAGGGATTGGCCTTGTCAAACTGAAGTGTTGACCTACCCTAAGATATAATGAAGACCTATGACCCTAAACTATACAAGGTGTGTAAATCAATACAAATCCTAATAATGAACCTTAGCCCAAATCCCTAAACACGGGTGGGGTTCCAACATAATGCTTCGAAGGGCGCCATCTTAATACTAGCTTGATAATTATTATTATGGGTGAATTCAATCCTATAGAGAAAATCCTCCCACCTCTTTTTGAAATCCAAAACGCACATACAAAGCATATTCTCCATTATCCTATTGGTTCTTTCGGTCTGACCATTAGTTTGCGGATGAAAGGCCATACTAAAATTCAGTTTAGTACCGAACAACTGGTGGATTAGCCTCCATTCATTAGAAGTAAAGCGCCCATCTCTGTCGCTGACGATGCTACGGGGCACACTGTGTAACCTTACTATGTTGTCAACATACAACTTAGTGATTTTTTCAACTAAATCGTCTTTCTTGTTCGGTATGAAGTGCGATACCTTTGTCAATCGGTGAACGATCACCCACACAACATTGTTCCCGCTCTGCGATCTCGGTTGCCCATGTACGAAATCTCTCTATATATATCATTGAACTTCCACACCGGAATTGATAACGACTTCAGAAAACCTCTAGGCTTCTGACATCCCGCTTTTACTAAGCGTAAGTCTGGTACTTCGCCACGTAAACAGTTATATCCTTCTTTAAACCCGGTCACCAGAACATCTTTTTCATGTCCTTATACATCTTTGTGCTCCTTGGGTGAATTGAGTATTTAGTGAAATGTGTTTCATAAATCAACTCCTCCCAAAGTTTACCCATATTTGGGATGCTCAAATGACCTTCCATACGCAAAAGACTGTCATCCAAGGAGAACTGGGTATCTGATCCATCCACTGCATAGTGTTTTATACTCTCATCGAGTTCCATTGCTCGTCGAACCCTGTCCGCGAGGTCATACTACACCTCCGTCCAGTTCAAACACATATTTACAATGGTATTCTTATCAACACAAGAAATATCAAAGGCCTCCAACTCCTAGATCAGACACTCATTATGCATCTGCAGCCAACTTGCCTGTGTTGGAGTCCTACGACTCAAGGCATCTGCGACCACATTTCCCTTCCCGGAAGTGTGATGTATCTGGAAGGTGTAGTCCCCGAGGAATTCCATCCACCTCTGTTGCCTTATGTTCAGATCTTTCTGATCTATTAAGTACTTAAGGCTCTTATGGTCAATGAAGATGTCAACTTTCATGCCATATAAGTAATGATGCCAAAACTTAAGTGCAAAAATCACTGTCGCTAACTCCAATTCATGGACTGGATAGTTCCGGTCATACACTTTCAAATAGCGTGAGCTATAAGTAATAACCTTTCCAAACTGAAGAAGAACACATCCTAAGCCACTCCCTGAAGAATCACTATAAATCTAATAGCCGTCTGTACCATATGGCGAAGTAAAGATAGGCGTCGTGGTCAAATGACCCTCAAAAGCTCGTGCGCACTCAGGAATCCACACGAACTTCTGATCTTTCCTCGTTAGTATGGTGAGAGGTAATGTTATTCGCAAAAAGTTCTCCACGAAGCGTCTGTAGTAGCCAGTAGGTCCATGGAAGCTCCAGACTTTAGCTACAGAGGTCAACACAGGCCACTCTCATATTGCAACTATCTTCGCCAGATCCATTGCAATACCCTCTCCACTGATCACATGACCAAGAAAAGCTATTGATGACGGCCAAAACTAGCACTTTGAGAACTTGGCATAAAGTTTATTCATTCTCAGGATATGCAAAACCATCCGCAAGTGATTTGCATGATCTTTTTCTGACTAAGAGTACACCAATACACAATCAATAAAAACGATAACAAATAGATCTAAGAACTCCTGAAAGGTTCGATGCATCAAGTCTGTGTATACCAATGGCGCATTTGGTAGCCCAAATGACATTACAGTGAACTCATAATGTCCCTAGCGTGTACCGAACGCTGTCTTGGGAATGTCATATTCCCTAATCTGCAACTGGTAATAGCCAGACTTTAAGTCTAGCTTTGAGTATACAGTTGAACCCACCAACTGATCAAACAAGTCATCAATCTGTGGAATCAGATACTTGTTCTTCTCAGTTAACTTATTCAATTCTTGATAGTCAATGCATAGACGCAAGATTCCGTCCTTCTTCTTCACAAAGAGGACCGGTACACTCCAAGGTGACATACTTGGACGTATATATCCTTGCTCTAGTAATTCTTGCAATTTAACTTTTAATTCCTCCATCTCCTTTGGTGCTACTCAATACGGTTAGCGGGCCACAAGTTTCACACTTAGTACCAACTCAATAGCAAGTCAATCTCCCGCTGGGGTGGAAGTCAAGGGAGATCTTTAGGAAAAAACATCTTCAAACTCCAATACAATCAAAACGTCACTCAAACTAGACTTCGGCTCAAGAGCCTCCAACAACTTGAAGAATAACTCTGCGCCCTTCCGAACATCCTTGTCTACCTGGAGAGCAGACATAAATATCTTGCTCGATCCTCACATACCAGCGAACTTAGTCTCTCGTTCGGAATTTTTTCCCAGTGTGACTTCTTTATAGTTGCAATCTATACAGGTACACTACTCCGAGAGCCAGTTTATACCAAAGATTACATCAAACTCAAATATCGTCAACCCAGACGCTTCCAATCAAAAATCCTAACTTCCTATCCGCACCTCAACACAGCAAGACCTATCTACATGCATCACGCATCTGTTAGGTAACAACACCTTTACTCTATCTGTCGATATAAGAGTAGGCACTCCGATCCGCCATACGAAGTCCTCAAATAAAAATGAATAAGAAGCACCTGTATCGAACATTGCTCTTGTCGGATAGTCCCGAATAAGGACAAAGCCTACAGTTTTCAAGTTATAATTAAGAAATTAACACGGATGAAAACTATATACAACTCATACCTGTGACGACATCAGCCTTTTTGATGGCATCCTGTTGGCCAAGATTGTAAACGCTCATCTGAGCTGGAGCATATTGGGATGCAGTGGACTCCACCGCCTTTCCATTCTCAGCTTAAGATGCTCCTGACTTTGTATCCTTCCTTGGAAGGCCACTTGTACACTCACGGGCAAATTTCCCTGGCTTGCCACAAGTTTAACATGTGAGTAGACCCCACCCTGATGTTTCTCTAGAATCAACAACAGATGGAGCTTGTCCAGAAGACCTAGAATTCGTTCTCCACTTCTTTCGGTACTCAGATTTTACAGGACGTGACACTTTGAACTCTGGCTTTGTCACAGACAAGTCTCTCTTGCCCTGTACCCTCTTCATGCACTTCTCTAACGAACGAGCCATATTAACCAACACATGAAAACCTTGATTCATTGGACCCGGGAGTAGTAACCTCAGCTCATCTCGCAGTCCCTCGTAGAACCTATTAGTCTTACGCACTTCATCAGCAAAAGTAGACGCCGCATAATGTCCCAACCTGGTAAACTCATGCAAGTAGTTATTCACACTACTCTCGTCTTGAGTCAAATGTTGGACCTCATTTTCCATGGCAATCTGCTGCGATGAAAGCAGATGCTTTGCCAAGAATAATCTCGAAAACTTCTCCATCGAGATCTCCGATATTCTTCTGCCCGCGAAGTAGTATAACTCCAACTCATCCCACCAAAGTCGAGCATCTCCTTCCAACAGGAAAGTGGCCAAGGTGACCTTCTGTCCCTCCTCTGTCTTTATCATCGTTAATATCCTCTTGACGCGCGAAAGCCAGTACTTTGCCTGCATTGGGGATCCTGCACCCATAAACGTAGGAGGAATAAAGCTCATGAAGTGCTTCAGTTGCTGTTCAGTCGCTCTCTTATTAACCAAAGCCTCAGCAGGCACTTGCTTAGTAGCTATAGGCTCGGCTACACCAACCTGTACTAATACCATCGTACGTCGCATCTACCCATTCAGCTATGCATTCATCATTACAAATACTGCCTCAAAAACTAAGCGTACTATTTCTGCAGAAGGAGGAGGTGTGGGCATATCAGCTGGTGCCGCACTCTCAACAGAACGTTGAGGTTCAGACTGCCCCACACCACTTTTAGTCGCCTATAATTGTAAAACACACAATTTAGCGACTAAGCAAAAGACAAACAACGACCATTAAGAATGTGCAGGTTCCTCAAACATTTGTATTTTCATTCCTAAGTGGACATTCTTGAGTTCATTTTTCTTATAATGGTATGCACAACCACGTCCTCGCCCCACACCATATTCCACCGATAGTCGGTGAGGGTTACATGTTAATATCAAGAGACCAAATGAATCCTAACTTAGAGCATTCTAGCGGAAGCTTCATGGGTTAAATTGAACTCAAGTATCAACAATGTCCACTATATAAAACCATAGGAATGTTTTTACAAAATACACAAAACAGTGCGGCCTTAAGACCTTACAAATGTTTTTCCCCAAGAGAGTGGTTTACAAACATCGGCACGCAGGCCGTCCACACATGAAAAACACTAAAACAGCCTTCGCTTGGTCTTTGAGGTCAGGCATAGCATCAAAGGACTGTAACCCACTTTCTTCTTTACCCATAGTTAATGGCTTATTATTGGATTAATTAATTATATGCCAAATCATTTTTGAAAAATCATGGAATTTTGTATTTACTGTTATTCCTCTGTATCTAATGTTCATAATTTTTGGGTGGCCATTACTTGAGAAAATATTATACTTCATGTTCAAATTACCTATGGCCTAAATTTAGGAAAAATTAATTAAATACCAAATTAATTAGGAAAATTATAGGTTTTTGGATTTAGGCCAATCATGTCATGATAGAACCCCATTAAATATCTTAGGGAATTTTGATGAAAATTTGGATTACCTCCTATCATGTACGACATATAGTATAGGTTGGTCTGCATATAGTAAAACTGCAGAAAATGTGATAGCTTGAATTGGGCATATGGATTGGGGTTAATAGTTTGCTTGTTTGGTAAAATGAAATCGAGTTCATCATTGGAAGATGTGATGAGGAAAAATGCTGGGTTGACTAGGTGTTAGGAGGTAATTGGGATCGACGAAAGATCGTCTTCCTGTGGAGGAAGAGAGAGAAGGTCAAAACACACTAGGGTTAGATCCAGTGCAATATTAAAAGGGATCGGGAATCGGGTATTAACCAATAATAATAAGTGTCTTGCGAAAGGGAGATTTCGGCTTCAGCCCATCGTAGTTCCTAGTTCCCTCGAGAGCCCTTCACGGGAAATGCCCTGGGCAGTCCAAGGTTAACGTAAGCCGTAAGAATAATCAATGTTTAAGAGTAACTAGTATAATTAGGTGTTCACTTTCACACACCCCGGTGTCTCGGGAAGTTAGGTTGGGTCATACGGGTGGTAGGCTCGGTGGTTTTGATGATGGGCAGGTTAGCCCAGCGAGCCGATAGCTCGGTAGATAATTGTGACGGACAGGATAGTCCGGGGAGCTTTGGCTCGGTTGTTGGTTGTGACGGACGGGTTAGTTTGGGGAGCTTTGGTTCGGTGGTTTATACATCAAGATTGCATTTGCATAAATTCTAAGGTGGTGAGTCTTCGGTGTTGGAGGGTCGATGCACTGACGCCAATACGTTGACTCGGCAAGTGTGGTTTAGCACTTTGCCAAATTAAGTCTGGTGGACCAGCCGGCAAAGGGTATGCAGGAGATCCGCTTAGTGCACCAGCGTCGAGGCATACGATAGGTCTGACTGGTAGTGCAATTACTGGTTTAGAGGTGGGCGAGGCCCAACCCACCGCTTCCGTTTCCCACTACAAAGGTATCCTGGGAGGTTAGGCTCCAAAAAGAGGGAACTAAAGGTCTGTGTACACACAGTCGGGTGGGTGTGTTGCACTTGCATGATTCACATCATAGCATACTTGCATGACATAGCATAATCATTGCATATAACCTTGACACCTATTGTATAAATTGGTATGAGACTCTTTATACAATAGGTCCTGCAAAACGACCCCTTGGTTTATAAGTTTGCGTGAGCGTGCTTATAAGCTAAGCTTACTGTCCTATGGAAATTATATATTGCTTGCTTGAAAACCTACACCCTATTGTATAAATTGGTATGAGACTTTTTATACGATAGGAGCCTTACAGAAGACCCCCTAGCTTATGTGTTTGTATGGGCATTCATATAAGTTAAGGTTACATATTTTATAATTTATCTTATTTAATTTTGATATTACTACCTGATTACAAAGAAATGCTAGAATAGTTCCGCCGTCGCCTGCTACCTTTGTTATTCTCCACCTTCATTACCTTTCCTTTCCTTCTCCCCGCTTGGTGCCTATGAGCCATAGGGGAGGGGTGGGGGGTGATAGGACTTAGTCATTTAGACTAACGGTTTTCGGACCAAATCATTTTAGGGGATCGTGGAGCTAGCTTGGAGGTGCATCCCCGGAGGTCGGCACGCTTGGAGACGGGACAATCTAGTACCGAAGTTCAGCCAGTTAGGATAGTGAGTCCTGTTCGCTAGTAGTTGTTATAGTTTTGCATCCGCGATGAGTGAATTGTCGTGAGGACTTTATATATCGGGCATGAGCCCTATTTATAGTACTTTTATTATTATTGCTGTGGACTCTCCCTTCGTGGAGAATTATTACTATATATGTGATCATTGTGGACATGTGTTAGAGTTATAATTTCATGTACTCTCATACTTTTGCTACTATTTTGTGATCGATATGGCCGGCAGGATCGGCGTTTTGTTGTGATGACCTTCCCGGGCGAGATGGTGTCACCACAAAGTGGCGGTTCTGGGCCTAAGATCCCGTGGTTTAAAAAAAGGGGGTCTTAAACTAGATACATGCCTTTCTTAGCTCACTAAAAGCTAATACCAATGGTAGAACTACCGCCGCATGGTAGGGACAGAAGTCGCTTCTTCCCCATTCTTGGGTGTTTTCCTAGAGATCACCTCCAGTACTATCACTGTATCATCCTGCACACCCCCAAACCCCAGATTCTACATGTTTAACCACAAGTTTTATCCACGGAGTTTTCTCTGACACACAAGTCAATTCATCACCAATCCAAACCAACCTGTCCAGATGGGTTTCACATAGTAGGCCTATTACGTACTTCGATTCCGGATCTATATGCAAGTTTTATCGGGGATCACAACGATCTCACCGCTGGAAACCACCATTTTCTTCACCTTTTGGTGAGAGGTTCCATGCACGTATGTAAATTTAGGACTTCACTTATCGAAGGAGAAAGTCGTTACCCTCGTAGGTCATTTTGGATCCATAACCAAGTCTTCTATCCGGATGGAAAGGATCGCCTCGCTTTCCCCCTTACGTATCTTGCCTAAGCTCTTAAATCTGACCACGGGATCTCCTTCACCTAGCTTGCAAAGCTAAGCCCCAGATTCTTACTCTTAAGAACTTCAAGAACTCAGAGAGATAACAATGAGAATTCATTCTTATGTACAACTTAACTTATATCTAGAGGCTCCCGCCATGCGGTATCTGCTACCGCCACGCGGTATCTGATGAGCTCGTCGCTTGGCCCAATAGACATCGCTCTATCGCCCAAAGCAGCCTCCACCTTACTACCACATGGCAAGCTACCTCCAAGCAGTAATTTGCCTTGAGCTATCACCGCGTGTTAGCCTACTATCGTCGCGTGGTAGTCACTCAATACTTCGTCAAGAGCGTTGAGTGTGTTAAGAGCATAACGTGCTTTGGGAGCAGCTATCTTCACGCAATAGATCACAACTGCCACGCGGTAGTCACTCAATGCAAGTGAGAACAAGAGGGAAAAAGAAAAAAAAATGCAACTGAGCACCAATTGCCTCAATCCCGTCAAAAAACATCCTCCAAATTGCTCCACGCTGCGGATCGGTCCTAACAAATGCACGGCAAAATGAGATATACAAGAAAAACGGCCAAACGGGGTTAGGGCCGAAAAAACCTAACGCTAAAAAGTTCACGAAACGAAAAACACTTACCGCGCACGCGTAGCTCTCAGCGAGAGCTTTCCGGATCTATACTCAGGCAAAAATTTCGAGCAACGGAGCTCCGGTGGTGCCGGTCGGAAGCTCCCGAAAATAGAAAATCGTCCGTCTGGTTCGGCCGAGTGAACTGGGTAGGAGAGGGGGCTCTGTCTTCTTTTTTCGTACAGGAAGAAGAAGTTTATATATAATATAATAACATTAATAATGACATTATTAGTAAAAATGATACTTAGGATCATATGATTTAATTAAGGGGGGAGTTAATTCGCCGGGTAAAGGGGAGGGCACAGTAGATCGCCGGAATTCGTCAATTGTAATGGGGAGGAACAGTAATTTCGTCGGTTTATGAGGGTGAAACTCAACGAATTCAATGGTGGAATAATAATAATAATAATAATACAGAGGGTCAAACGCGCGCTGAATCCTACAAAATTTGCGACAAAGGCGAATACCGGCGCTACGAACCCAACGACGAACTCAAAATCGAAATCCGATGCACCGTTATCGAGATATAAATTTCTAAAGTTTATGACGAACATAAATTCTACAAAACTTCGAAAATTCGTCGAGGCTCCAATATCACTCGGAGCGTGACGAAACTTGACGGTCAAATTCAAAATTAATTAATTAAGTTTCCTAACGTGAAATTTTCCAATTTCGACAAGAATTCAAAATTTTGGCCGACTCGACCTAACGGACACGAAAATGCACCTACCGCGACGCGCGTCAAGTCAACGCTAACGTAACGCCCTAACATCATAATGACGTCATCACGAGGATTTAAATAATTAACGGAAAATCTGGGGCGTTACAATTTAGGTTTCAAGGATAAACTTCAAAAGTGTCAAGAATCAACATTTAAGAAAAACAAAGGTTTGACTAGTCAGTGTCGAGACACAAGAAAGTATGTCGACACTGTATGTAGTAATGTGTCGAGACACCAATGTGTGTGTCGACACTATAGATAGTGATGTGTCGAGACACATGAAAGTGTGTCAACACAGGATAACCTTAAGTGCGAGACACTAAAGTGGGTGTCAAGACATACGGGTGTCGAGACCCTAAGGTACATGTGTCGAGAAACATTATTCTTATGTCAACTTGTGTCGATCCATCTCGTCAGACAATATATCCTTGTGTTGACACTAGGTATTTACCCAAAAATTCGCAATAGACTAAATGCAGCGTGCCTTTTCGTCTTCTGCGAGAACTACTATAAATAGGGTGTGAAAGAAGTTATCGTCTACGCTTACCTGAAATCCTGAGAGATTGATCCCTGAGTGTCGAGACCTAGAATTTCGATTAGTCGACACTCGTCATTCCTTTCCCTCACCTTCAATGGCTCCCAAGAACGATGATAATGTTTTCGAAGGATACGAGCTAGTTCGCAATGGTTTATAGTTAGCGGATGACGAAATCAAGGAGGTGGTAAACCTAATAGATGAAGCTGGCTTGGAGTATTTGCTTTCTGAACGAACAAACATCTAGAAAAGAGAAGTATTAGAATTCTTCTCCAATGCATCACTAGAATCAAGTTCAACAAAGATTAAGTCAAAGGTGAAAGGAATAAAAGTGAAAATCACAACAAGAATATTGGCCAAGGTATTTCACTTACCTAAAATTGACCAAGAAGAAGACTTAAACTCTACCAAAACCACAGATGCATTAGAATGGTGTGGATTGGCTCAAACCACCAAGCTAGAAAGTACCCTGTTCCGCAAAGGTATGAACAATCAAGGGAAATTTTTGCCAGAAATAATAGGGAAGGTGCTGCTGTGCAAAATAGGAGCAAATGACAGGATATCAGCCAACCAGTTTCATCTAATGACTCGAGTAATATTTAAAGTCAAGACTGACTGGAGCAAAGTAGTCTTTGACAAGATTATAGAATGCCTTAAGAAGCAAAATTTGGGCAGAATAATAAGCCTCTACTTAGTAAAGGCCATTCCTGATTGTGTGAACCTGAAGACTAGAACAAAGATCAACCATATGCGTAGAATGGAAATGAGGATTTTGTCCAGGTGGGATAAAGTTCTATCCAAAGAGACACCAGTAGTGGTAAAGAAGAAAGAGAATAATAAGAAGGTTGTAGTGGTGGAAGAAGATTCTTCTAGTGAATCTGATGTACAAGAGAGTTCAAGCTCAGATGACCGAGATGTTCCATCCCCAAAAATTTCTCCTAGGCCCTCATCTGGAACTAGGAATCAGATGCAGGGGAGATAATTCCAGAGAAGGAACACATTGAAGAAGAAAACAACAATGTGCTTCCAACTTTAGAAAGTGAAATTGATGGCCACATAGTGATGGATGTGATCCTTGACCTGAACACAGCAGAAGGAATGGCTGATGCTACTGCATAGGATCTGCAGATGACAGATGAAGACACTGGAAATGCAGTCTATAAGGAGACTGAAGAAGAAACTCATTTGGATAAAGTAGATGACATCCAGGGGGAGATAGTTGTAACTTCAGTGAACCAAGTTACGGATGCTGAAGTTCAATATGATGATGCTCACTTGGAAGACATTAATATTGATAAAGAAGATGCAAGGGTTGAGGGGGAGTTAGCCCCAAATACTGATAAGCCAAAGAGACAACATCAGTTGAAGAAGTACGTTCTTCTAAATCAGAGGAAGAAGAAGCCTCTCTGCTAAAGAAAAAGGAAATTATCTGAAATGAAAAAGAGAAGTAGGAGCTATAAAAGGTTTATTCAGTCTGAACTAACTCCAGCTCCACCAGTGGACTCAAGCTCACTACTAGTTCAAATGTAGATTATGTAAAACTAGCAGAGAACTAAACTTGAGCAATATACAGATGAAAGGAATAAGGAGTTGTAGTTTTAACTGGCTCAGGACATAAAGTCAATTAGATTTGAAGTGAAAGAAGGATATGACTGATTACTTCTGGAGAGGAACACATGTTGTAGTATACATGGCAAAACAGTAAGAAAACTCAATGAAGACTGAAGATGATATGGCAGTCAAACAAGGCTATATCCTTGAAAATCATATCAGAATGAATGAAAATTTAATAGAAACACATGATATTACCCTGAATAAGTTAAACGAACAAACTACAACTCTAGAAGCAAAGATAGATACAACTTCTACTACCGTTGAATCCAAGATCTCGACACAGTCATATTCTATAGTTCAAGCTATCAAAGATTCTACCAAAATCCTCACAGATAACTTGACCAAAGTAAAGACTCATCTTACCTCAAGATTACATCATACTGTTGATCAAGTCAGAATTCAGAAGAATGATTTGCGAGATCATATTGCAAGAGAAGTCATAAAGGGGGAGAAAGTAATGATAAAAACAAGCTCTGATCATGTTAAGTTGATCTCCAATAGCATCAAATCCACTCTAGGCTATTACCCCCTGTGTGATGATGATCAAACAGCTGAGTCTGGCTGATAACTAGCTTAGTTGGAAGGTATTCACCCTGCTGCTAAACAGATCATATATCCTCCTCCACAGTTTTAGGATATTCATAATGCAATTCAAGCCATGTACAGTCCTTCACCATAAGTTCAAAATGTTATATGTGCACAGGGTAGCCCTACCTCCAGATCAATTATCCTCACTGCATAGAAAGTAGTTAATGTTAATGTTGCTGATAGGGGAAAATGGTACCAAGAGCAAGAATGGGCTAAGCACTTAAAGTAATAAGAGGTTATCCAGAAATTCAGACATGATCTAAAGTCAGGGAAGATCCCTGCTAATTCTGCTGAGCCCAGCAAGTATTTTCCAAAGCCTTACAACTATTTTGGAATACAAAGGCTCAAGGAAGAACAGATCATCAAATCCAAGAATGACAAAGGCAAGTAGATAGCAGATGATAAGGTGCCTGAAGTAAAAGCAAAGATATAATCTGGAAAAGGCATAGTCATTAAAGATCAAGAGGATTCTTAGAATATGTTTTCTAGGAATTATGTAACTTTACTTTTAGATCAGTGAAACAAATCAAACAAATATAATCCTTGAACAAATTTATAATGAAATTGTTGGATCCCTAGTTTGGATTTGGGCTAAGGTTCACTATTAGGATGTTTGACCCACCTTGTATATCAAGGGTCAAGTTTGTCAGTCCTAGAGTTTAGGCTAGTCATTAGAATTAAATTTCACGGACTAGCCTGCAGTGGACTTCAGGAGACTCAAGACTTAGAAGAATTCAGAGTTCAGATTATTAGTTCGAAGTTCTTCAAACTCCGCTCGATGATCGTCGATCTCAGATCGACGAACTCAGAGTTCCTTCTCTGAGTTGAGCTCGATGATATTCAAGCTTAGGTCGACGAACTCTTACCTCAAGACAGATTCCCTGGTCGACGATATTCTAACTCAGCTAGACGAACTTGGAGCTCAGCTTTGACAGTTTTTTTCCATATTATTTCTTCTCTGAGCTCAGGTCGATGAAGATGATTTCTCAGTTCTACAAACTTAGAGTTAAGGTCGACAAAATCTTTTTTGAGGTTGACAAAATCTGTCAGTTTAGTATTTCCTTCTCTGCAGTTCATTTCCAGATTGACCAAGGCTGATTTAATATAATATTGCCTATATTGCTCTGAGTAATTAAATACATATATTCTTGTGAATATAACCGTTCATTAGCAGCATTAATTACTGATTTCACAGAGTAAAAATTCGGCTTAATAATTGGGACAGTTGAGGAATCAAATTAATGACCTTCTAGTCGTTTGTCCAAGTTCCAAGAATTCAGCAGTCAATCAAGGATTAAAATTAAAATTCAGAACATATACAGAGAAGAATTATCTGCCTTCAATGACACAAGATATAAAATGAGAAGTCAGAGAATCAACTAAGCGAAAGAGGCAGACATGGAAAATCTTCTCCAAGCTTTCAAGAGACATCAAATACAATCAGTCTAAAAAGCTTACTGGAGATAAACATCAATCTGAAGACCTACACCTTGAGCAAAGCTCCAGTCTTCTTGAACATTTCAACATCTCAGGGGGAGCTTTGACACCCAAAATCCACTAAGTCTTCTCTATTATTTAGAGAAAGAGAAGACAACATCACCTTCTTACCTTAATGTAAAAAGGGTTTATTAACTCCCTTCAAAAGTTCTTGTGTTGGTTTTTGGGCACCTTATCAAAATCCTAAAGGGTTGTGAGATCTCCCTATAAATAGATCTTATGGTGACAGGGCACCTGAGCAAAACCTGTGGTGGCAGTCACATGATCAAAACCTGATAGTGGATTCCTACCAAGGTGGTAGAAGAGTGGATGTACCCATATTTGGGGAACCACTATAATTTCTTGTGTTGTCTTTGTGTTCATTTTTCCTTGCTCTATTGTGTTGTGGTTGTGTAGTTTAGCTTAGATTAGTTTCTCTTTCATTTTATATAACTACTTCTATCACTAATTTTAATGTTAGATTTTAACAACAACCAAAAGTTTTAAATCACTCTATTCACCCCCCCCCCCTCTTGAGTAAATCAGATTTATCCCCTAAGTTCACTTTCAATTGGTACTAGAGGATTATCAATTGCCTAAGTTATCTTTCAATTGATATCAGAGGGAGGTTCCTTTAGTTTCACAAGCTAACACTTGAACCAAAATATCCTAGATAGATCTGATTGCCTTTTCTTTGGTTATTTTGTTTATTATATGTCATGGCACAGAACAAGGATTATGCAAGCACCAGACCTCTAGTTTGCAACCTGAACAAGTTTGCAATCTGGAAGGCAAGAAGTAAATTATATATGAACTCCATTGATGAAGATATTTTTAATTCTATCTTGACAGGTCCACCAGCTCCACTGGCTACGTCTACTATAACTTATAGCACTCATGTTGTTCCACCACCTGAGTGTACAGATGCACAGAAGAAGGCCAAGATAGCTGATGCCAAGGCCATGAACATTCTTGTTCAGACAATGCCAGATGTCATTTCTAGAAAGTGGCAGAGTGCACCTCAACTAAAGCCATCTGGAATTCCCTAAACTAGATGGTTATTGGATCTGCAGATGAGATAAAAGATAGGAGATCAAATCTCATCTCCCAATATGAGAATTTCAAGAAAGAAGAGTCAGAGTAAGTGAGTGATATATACAATAGACTCAACTCAATCATCAATGAGCTGAAAACTATGGATAAGGACATAACCCTCACTGAGGTCAATGATAAAATTCTTATGTGCTTCACCAGCTCATGGGATTCCAGAATTTGGCCAATCAAAGAGGCCAGAAGTCTGAATAAGATTTCCACTGAATCTCTACTAGGAAAGCTCAAATCATATGAGCAGTTAATAAAGACCATAAATTGCAGAACAACCTACGACTGAGAAGCAAATCTCCAAGGACGCTTTGAAAGAGATTGTTGACTTATATAATAATCCTCCTGGATCTTCTGATGACAATGATGATGATGATGATGATTCTGATGAATCAAAATCCAAGAAGAGCAAAGCTAAGAAAAGGAAAGCACCTCCCAAGGCCATTCCTAAACTAAACCCCAATGCATATACTCCATATTATATATTGAATAAAATTACTCCTTATCCTGGCATGCCTCAGTGGATATGGCTATCTAAGAATGAACAAAAGGAAAGGAAGAAGAGGAGAAGATACATGTCCCCTCCTAAGCAATTCAGAAAGGATCCTCCTCCTCCTCCTCCATCAGCAGGGGCCTCTGGAAGTATCTATAAAATATAAACTTCAATCACTAAAACATATCAAAGACATTCCAAGCCAAGTTCTCAGAGCAGCATGCATCAACAGCAGCAGTTTATAAGAGGCAATCCACCTTCAACCTCAGAGATAAAGATTTATCCAATATCTCATGATGAATATAAGAATGACAGCAGTCCTAAAAGGCCTGAATCTCCACCAATTCCCTTTATTGATCCTGAACAGGAGAAAACTGCTAAAATGGCCATATTTCAAGAACTAATTGGACTATTTCTGATCAATAAGGCTAAAGCAGAAGGCAATGATCCCTCTCAATATTCTACCATGTCTTCCTACAGGAAAGAAGAGTTAAAAAGGTATGATAAAGCAAATCAGTTTTTTAATGTAGATGCTTACATGAGTCTTCACCCAGAAGCTGTTGTCCCAATAGCAACTTCTTGCAACATTATTAGAGCAGCTGATATGACATTGTCCAAGAGAGAAGCTATCAATCCTAATAGGGAAATCATATTCAGGCAACCTTCTGACAAAGACAATTCCATGAAACCTAAATAAATTTTTGATTAGTTTATTTTCTGAACTATTTATGTTAATTTCTCACAAAGCACTTGCTGTATATATATCTGCTAGACTTTTCATTTTCTGCCAGATATTTGTTGTCTTACTTTGGGATTATTTCTTATATTTTATTTAGTAACCTCACCCAAATAGGGGGAGATTGTTGGATCCCTCGTTTGGATTTGGGCGAAGGTTCACTATTAGGATGTTTGACCCACCTTGTATAGCCAGGGTCAAGTTTGTCAGTCCTAAAGTTTAGGCTAGTCATTAGAATAAAATTTCATGGACCAGCCTGCTGTGGACTTCAGGAGACTCAAGAATTAGAATAATTCAGAGTTTAGATTATTAGTTCGAAGTTCTTCGAACTCAGCTCGACGATCATCGATCTAAGATCAACGAACTCATAGTTCCTTCTCTGAGTTGAGCTCGACGATATTCAAGCTCAGGTCGACAGATTCCCTGGTCGACAATTTTCTACCTCAGCTCGAAGAACTTGGAGCTCAGCTTTGACAGTTTCTTTCCAGATTATTTTTTCTCTGAGCTCAGGTCGACGAAGATGATTTCTCAGCTCGATGAACTTTGAGTTCAGGTCGATGAAATCTATTCTAAGGTCGACGAAATCTGTCAGTTCAGCATTTCCTTCTCTGCAGTTCATTTCTAGATTATCCAAGGCTGATTTAATATATATTGTTGCATATATTGCTCTAAGTAATTAAATGCATATATTCTTATGAATATAGTCGTTCATTGGCAACATTAATTATTGGATTTCACAGAGTAAAAATTCGGCTTAATAATTGAGACAGTTGAGGAATCAAATTAATGCCCTCCTAGACGTTTGTCCAAGTTCCAAGAATTCAGCAGTCAATCAAGGATTAAAATTCAAATCAGAACATATACAGAGAAGAATTATCTGCCATCAATGATACAAGATAGAAAATGAGAAGTCAAAGAATAAATAAGCGATAGAGGCAGATACAAAAAGACATTCTGCCTGAAAAATTCATTTTGTCTTCATCATAAGAAAATCTTCTCCAAGCTTTCAAGAGACATCAAATACAATCAGTCTAAAAAGCTTACTGGAGATCAACATCAATCTGAAGACCTACACCCAGAGCAAAGCTCCAGTCTTCCTGAACATTTCAACATCTCAGGGGGAGCTTTGACACCAACAATCAACTAAGTCTTCTCTATTGTTTAGAGAAAGAGAAGACAACATCACCTTTTTACCTCACTGTAAAAAGGGTTTATTAACTCCCTTAAAATGTTCTTGTGTTGGTTTTTTGGCACCTGATCAAAAGCCTAAAGGGTTATGAGATCTCCCTGCAAATAGATCTTATGGTGACAGGGCACCTGAGCAAAAACCTATAGTGGCAGTCACCTGATCAAAACCTGATAGTGGATTCCTACCAGGGTGGTAGAAGAGTGGATGTACCTAGATTTGGGGAACCACTATAATTTCTTGTTTTGTCTGTGTGTTCATTTTTTCCTTCTCTACTGTGATGTGGTTTTGTAGTTTATCTTAGTTTCTCTTTCATTTTATATAACTACTTCTATCACTAATTTTACTGTTAGATTTTAACAACAACCAAAAGTTATAAATCACTCTATTCACCCCTGCCCCTTTAGAGTAAATAAGATCTATCCCCTAAGTTGACTTTCAATTTGTATCAGAGGATTATCAATTGCCTAAGTTGTCTTTTAGAAAATTTTGGTTGCACTACGTTCCATATGTGTTATCATTTGTGTTGCTTCATATGTTGTTGAGCACTGTTGATTTTATAACTCTATCATTGTATTTTGGTATCATGTTGTATATCATTGAATTGGGGTTTTGATTTCTCCAAATAGGGGGAGATTTTTGGGTACATTGGACACAATGTACTTGATTTGAAGAAGCCCTTTTCAATTCAATGATATACACATGTTTGAATTTGATATATGTTTCAGTTTATGTATACAGGTTGCCTACTTCATGTTGATTGGACAGGTGGACACAAGAAGCTGACTGGATTTTGAAGAAAAATTTTCTAAGTACAAAAGCATCGAGTGGAGTCAACATAGTGCTGAGTAAAGTATACACAGTTTACATTCAGTAACTTGTAGTGCAGAAAAAGGGCAAGTACAAATGTGTCGACACACTTCAACTGTGTGAACACACTTCAACTATATCAACACACTTGCAGAAACTGTGTCGAGACTATTCAGTTGTCTCAACACACAGAAGACTAAGTCAGCAGTGTCAAGAAAAGACAACCATCTCGACACATTGAAGATTCAAGATAGCTGTATCGAGACAAGTTAGTTGTCTTGATACCTTGAAGACTGAGTCAGCAGTGTCGAGATAAGTCAGCATACATGACACTATAAAGCTTAAAGAAGTTGTGTCGAGACAATATAACTGACTCGACATAAAGAAGACAGGAGATTTTCCTAAGTAAAATTGTGTCGAGACAATGAAGGATTAAAGTATAGAAGTCTCGACACAAGGCAGAAAAAATATGTAGATAGCAGACAGAAAGTTATGTCGAGAAAATCTAACTATCTTGAATCTAAGCAGAATAAAAGAGGTTGACACAGAAAATGGTTGTGTCGAGATAAGTCAACTGTCTCGACACTCTCAAGTTTCAGATGAAAATTCTTTCAAGTACAATTGTGTCGAGACTTCTAAGATGTCTCGACACAAGTGTCGATATACTTTGGACATCTCGACACTTTTGTTTTTGAAAATTTGTAGAGTCAAAACGGAAGTGTCAAGACAAGTCAGAACTGACACTTCAGCTACAGTAATGTGATACTTCAACAAAAACTATTTAAGGGGAGAATTTGAAGTATGATGTCAGACGTCGATGTCATCATTCAGTTACCAGCCATCCATGAAGGCTATAAATGGAGGGGTTGTCTACAATAAAAAGTGATACACACAAAATCGGAAATGAAAACAAAAATTCTCATTCTTATTATAATCTCGAGAAGGAGGAAGAAGACGAAGGTCTTTAAGAAAATCTCCAGATCCTTTATCAAAGTCATTCTGAAGATCAAGGTGGATCTGATCTACAATTTCTTCAAGGTTATCAAGCCGATCAACATCAAGAAGATTGCAGATCCAGAGAAGCAACTTTTCAGTGAGCTAATTTATCAAGAAGACATTCATTGCTACTGAATTGAAGAATCTGTGCTAACAGATATATCAGATTACAGATTTTCTATTTTTTGAGAATTTCATTTTTCATTTTTACCTCTTTATTTTGTAAGATCTCCTTGACATCTGAGTGGGTAGGAGATCTTATCTTTGAGTTGTAGGCCTATTTTACAAAGGCTGAGGTAGGGTTCTTGAGGGACTTGATGTAGGTGGTTTTGGGTGAATCACTTGGTTATAAGCCTATTTTATAAAGGATGAGGTAGGGTTCTTGAGGGAATTGAGGTAGGAGATTGGGAGAATCTCTGGGGTAGGACCTCTTGGCCTGAGTGTAGGTTTCTTAACAGAAACTGAGCTTGTAGGATCCTTGGGATCTGAGTTAAAGAGGAGGAGCTATAACCTCATCTATCACATTGCTAGTGATTAAGAAGGGGGAAAGTGGATGTATCATTGATAGGAGAACCACTATAATTCTGTGTGTGTTGTATGCTATGGATTACTTTTGCTTGTGTTGTGATCTAAGTCTTTGTAATTGCAAAATTAGTTGAGTGATAAAGATCTGATAAAGTAACTTAAAATTCACCTATTCACCCGCCTCTAGGTGATTATCTACCCATAGGATTATCTTTCACGACCATTTTCCCTTTGAGGTCGGCGGACTGTTTAGAGGAGGAGGATAGCCCAAGAATCAAGGTGGATTCCATGTCACGGTATATGGATTCGGCATCTTTCGGGATGGACTTGGCCTTCTTGGCAGGATTGATTTTCGTTGGCTCGCACAGTACAGCGCGGCTAAGCTTCTCTTAGAGCTCTTTAGAGAGAGGCATATCTGGGAGACTCAAGTAGGGGGAATGATGGAGGCCATCCAGGTATGCAAGCATGTATTTATAGCTGCTGGTGGAACCCACCAAGGGATTCTCTGGCCCCTGTCGCACTTGCCTCATACTACATGGTTGGATGTTTCTTTCTGAGCTTAGGACAACCTTCCAAAGAGCGGGGATTGTGTAAAACCCCATATCCGACGAGTAGCGGTCGACAGGAGCCAGATTGGCCAAAGTCCACCAGTCCGGCTCATCCAAGTGGGGTGGATCATTTGAGGGGCAAGTGGAGCGGGTCGGCTTGCACTCGCCCTAGGGGCTCAATGAGCAGCGGGAGAGTGGAGCGGGTCGGCTCGCACTCGCCCCGGGGGGTTCGACGTACAACAATAGAGTAGCGTAAGCCGGGCTCACACTCGCCCAGGGATGGGAAGAGACGACGAGTGCCAGCTCCATCAAGCACTCGCCGCCCCCGGCTAGTGGAGGTTCCATAGGGCCACTCGCCCAGTCTCTTGTGATGAGTTTTTAATATTTACCCCTGTTGGCCTGCCTATAGCCTATTAGAACAGCGGAGTTACGATGTTGGCAGACCTAGTTGGGCTGCACATAGTTGTTCAGAATAGCGGAGGTTGGCTATTTGTAGGTCGTTTTCAGAAATCTATAAATAGACCCAAGGGGGTACCTCAGAAGGCATATTTTTCTTATGCCCTTGTCTTCTTGCGCTTTCTGTGATACCCTTAGCTCGACATTTGGCAATGGAGGGGAAGCGCTCTAAGATCTTCCGGGTGTGTGGTGGGACCTCCACGCCGAGTCCATGGGTCTGTCCCCTGTTCTTTTTCCTTAGCCATTTGGCTTGCGAGAGAGAAGTAAGTGTGCGATTACCCCTTCCCCATAGGTGAACTCCATAGAGACCGAGTTTTCGGTTTCAACAATGGGATCGGTGCACGGGGGATCGAGCACGGTGATCGCGCTTGTGTTCAATCCCATGATCCCACCTCTTTTGAGGTGGAGATCATGGGTGTGTGGTTATGTGCACACCCAACCTTTATAAAATGGGGGTCATCCCAAAAATTTCCCCCCAGATCCTTGTTGCGCGAGACCTCTTCGGATGAAGAAAAACAAGGATCTTTCTCTGCTCATTTTTTATGGCGGCAACGATGGCGAACAGTGATAAACTTGAGATGGCGAGTTGTTGCATCCTGCAAACTCAGGTAAAAATGTTATAAAATATTATGGTGTAGGAGAGGTGATGAATGCGCTTGGGGGAGGAAGCTGACACTTCTATAGTCGCGATGGTGTGCGCGGATGCGTGCATAGGGTCGCGCATGGGAGCGCATGGTCTTGGCTGCACGTGAGCATGTGCGCACGCAAACGAGTGCAAGATAGTGCGCGGGCGTGCCCGCGCAGGCACTTGCAGGTGCGTCCGCCTGGGCGCGCGCACCTTGCCGTGCACGAGTGCGCGCGCCTGGCCGTATGCACGGGTGCGAACCCGGCCGTGCGCGCGGGAGCGAGCCTGGCCTCCCGCGTGCGCGCTTGCATAGCTACGTACGTGCGCGCCTAGCCACGCGCGCTCAGGAGCAATCGCATGGGCGCACACGCCTATTCGCACACACACGCTCGTTCTACCGTGCGTGGGTGCGCATGGGTATGTGCGTGCGACCGTGTGGGGGCTCACATGCATGACCATGTGCGGGTGGTTCTGTGTAGGTGTGTGTGCGGGGGCCTGCTGCATGGGTGCATACGTGCCAAGGCATGTGCGGGTCTTATCACTCACGCGTCTTGTTGTGCGTGGACTCCTGCATGACCGTGTGTCCGGTGTGCATGTGTGCTTGGGTGTGTTGTATAGTTTTAATTTCTACTGGGTAGCATGTGTTGGTACCCTAGTTTGGATTTGAGTTTATTCCTCTCAATTAGTTTCTTTACCCAAGATTTATATATGGTCAAAGGTTAGTTGTTTGGTTAGATTGCTTTAGTTGTAGAGTTGTCACTTATCCAGATGAAAATTTGGTTAAGTTGTTTTTGGTTCGACTATGGTCGAACGCCGCTCGACTATCGTCTATCAACTGTTCGACGATCGTCTATCAGTTGGTCGACTATCGTCAGTCAACAGATTGTCTATCTCTGAGTTAGTTCAACTCTTGTTAGCTCGATGATCTGTGCTATCTGCCTCGTCGATCGTCGAACCCCGCTCGACTTCTTTTGACCAGACAGATTGCTTGATAGTTCAACTATCTGCTTGGATAGTTCAACTATCTGATAGCTCGACTATCTGTTTGATAGTCCGACTATCTGTTTTGTTTGATAGTTCGATTATCTGCCTTGATAGTTCAACTATCTGATAGCTCGACTATCTGCTCTGATAGTTCAACTATCTGTTCTGTTGTTGATAGTTCGACTATCTGCCTTGGATAGTTCAACTATCTGATAGCTCGACTATCTGTTTGATAGTTCGACTATCTATTTTGTTTGATAGTTCGACTATCTGCCTTTATAGTTCAACTATCTGATAGCTCGACTATCTGTTTGATAGATCGACAATCTGTTCTGTTTGATAGTTCGACTATCTTCCTTGGATAGTTCAACTATCTGATAGCTCGACTATCTGTTTGATAGTTCGACTATCTGCTCTGCGTTGATAGTTCGACCATCTATTTGATGGATCGACTATCTTTTTGATAGCTCGACTATCTGCTTTGATAGTTCGACTATCTGTGTCGTTCGACTATCTGTTCTGATAGGTCGACAATCTCTGTACTTCGGTCGACGATCTCTGAGGGTCGTTCGACGTTCTTCTGTCTGCCTTTAGTAATTTTGTACTCCTTCTGTTCTATGATTTATTTCCTATTTATTTGGCATTTTATTAAAGATTATTTCATTGATTTTGTGCATACATCTCAAGGCAATCTTTGCCCCATCCTTTGTGCATAAGTCAAGCTTTATCTGACAAAGTTTTTTTTGTCTTATTAGTTGAAATATCTTTTTGTTTTATCTGCCTTGCTGTCCTTTATAGCCGTTAAACACAAAAGTCTTCTCTGGCCGTAAAGAGTTTAGTCTGATGTGACTTTCTTTAGTACTCCTTTTATCAGATTGGTTTTGCAGCTTCTTAGAAAGCGTTATCCCTTTATAGCATGTCTGTCTGCAGGATATGTTTTGTTTTGTGCTATTTGCAGCCCAGACCGCAGATCTCAGAAGAAGACAACATTCAAACAAAGTTTAGAGCCGTTACAACGGCCCATATATAAAGGGCTTCTTTTGAAAGAAGAAAAGATATACAACAACAAGATATAGAGAAGAGAGATACACACAGATATTCATATACAGATCTAACTACAAGAGATACAGCTCTTAGATATTGTTACATTAAACTGAGAAGATCGACCTTCTTCAACTCTCTCTTCATCAATCTTGAGTTCATCCTACTGCCAGGAACATTCACTCAGAGTCTCAAGAATAAGAAGAAGAAGGAAGAAAAGCTGTTGAAGAAGAACATCCATTACAAATCAAGAGTCTTCTTCAAGCTGCTCCTTCAAGAACTTCAAGACAGCTCTCTGTCATAAGTTCAGAAGAGTTCTTGCACCCTAAAGCAAGACTTCTTCCTGGATATCACTAAGTCAGGGGGCCTTGATTCCTTAGAGCTTTTTAGCCTTGTGCAATCCACTTGCTTCTCTAATATTGTTTTAACAATAGAGAAGACCCTCTAACCCTCTCTCAACCTCCTGTATAAAGGGTTATGACTCTCTTCAAAAGTGAACCTTGGTGGTAGGGCACCTGATCAAAAACCTGTGTTGGATTTTGAGCTCCTGATCAAAAGCTCAAAGGGTCTACTTGATCTACCTGAAGTAGATCAGTTGGTGGTAGGGCACCTGAACAAAAACCTGTAGTGGATTCCTACCAGGGTGGTAGAAGAGTGGACGTACCTATTTAGAGGGAACCACTATAAACTTCTTGTATCGTCTGTGTTGCTTCATTTAATTATTGCACTGTGGTTGTGAATAGAAATAACTAGGATTGCTAGTTGCTGTGATAGGACCAAAGCTCAACTGTAATTACAGTTAGCTTTCTTCTGTGCACTACACTTTGTGTTAGGCTTTAGGGTTTCAAATATCTATAAACTCATTCCACAAATTAACTTTAAGGGAGTTGAGTAGGGTGTCATAATTTTTGAATACTCTATTCACCCCCCCCCTCTAGAGTTGTATCTATCCTCACATTCAATTGGTATCAGAGGGAGGTTGACTGACTGTACAGGCTAACACCTGAGTCACAAGATATTGATAGATACCAAGCTTATAAATATTCACTTCATGGCCCAGTACAAGGATTATTCTAGCACCAGACTTCCAGTATGCAACTTAGCTAAGTTCAGCATCTGGAAGGCAAGAATCAAGTTATATATGAATTCTATTGATGAAGATATTTTTTCTTCTATTTTGACAGGACCTCCAACACCACCTGCTGCAGGCACTGATACAACATCTACAAATCTCAGTGCAGTGCCACCTCAGAACTACAATGATGCTTTCAAGAAAGCAAAAGTAGCTGATGCTAAAGCAATGAACATTCTGGCTCAGACTATGTCTGATGAAACCTTCCAGAAAGTGGCTGATTGCACCTCTGCAAAAGCCACGTGGGACTCACTGAACCAGATTGTAGCTCACTCAATGCCGCAGTCCATTCTTGCGATTAAGTATTTTGGCGTTGAGTGAGTCGACCTCACTTAACGCCAAAACTATTTTGGCGTTGAAAGAGGTGGACTCACTCAACGCCACAGTTAGTTTTTGCAACTAAGTGCTAAGGCATTGAGTGAGTGAACCTCACTCAACGTCGTGGCTGTTTTGGCGTTGAGTGAGGTTAGCTCACTCAACGCCACAGCCAGTGTTGCAGAAGGCATTGAGTGAGTGAACCCCACTCAACGCCGTAGCTGTTTTGGCATTGAGTGAGGTTAGCTCACTAAACGCCACAACCAGTGTTGCAGAAGGCGTTTAGTGAGTGAACCCCACTCAAAGCCGTAGCTGTTTTGGCGTTGAATGAGGTTAGCTCACTCGACGCCACAGCCAGTGTTGCAGAAGGCGTTGAGTGAGGTTAACTCACTCAATGCCACAGTCTGTTTAAGCATTGAGTGAGTGGGGCTCACTCAATGCCATGCCGTGTTGAGCCATCTCAACGCTTTTCCCTTACCTTGATTTTTCTCTCCCGAGTGAATTTCCTTTGGTTTTGAGGTTCCTTGTCGGCTATGTTTTTTCCAAATGCCGAATCATGGGTTGTGTTAGTAGTGGTGGTTTGAAGCTCTTAATAGGAGTGAAGTTGTGTGACTTAGTCGTGGCCACACTTTTATCTTATTCCAGGTACAGGCTAGGCAAGTTGGTGGGAGGTTCCTAGTGCTTTCACATGTAGACCCATGAGCTTTGTTTATTGGAAATGGTGGTTGGGGGACTGTGTTTGCCTCCAACCCGGATCGACGTTGCTTTTGCTACTACCATCTCTCACAATTTAGGATGTTAGACGTCTCTTCCTTTGTAGAGTGCAACGATTTGGGCTCATGGTAGCCTTGCAAACTCTGCAGGATTTTTGGGCAGGGTTGTTGCTGTTTCCTTGCACATAGTGTTTTTTCCTTTTTGTCTTGCCTTGGACAGTGGTGTTTGTTACAGTTTACTTTCTCTTCTTGCTTATCATTTAGATTAACATTTTCGTTCAGCCTACTTGTTTTTTTTTACTTGCTGAGGTATTCTTTTCCTCTTTGAATGCCTCAGGTTCTTGTTAGTAGTCGATTAGGCGGCTAGTTGTGTTGTGCCATTGTTGGTGGTCTCTCGCACTGTGGAGATCAGTTCCTTGGTCTTGTGAGGTAGTTTTGTGCTTCTTTCTTACCGACATACATACTTACCAGTGGGTTCATGTCAATTTGTTTGCGCCCACTGGTAGTTTTACCTTGATACTAAATATGTTATCTTTTTGTTGCTACCTTTCTGGAGATTAGTCTACTTACTCTTGGGATGTTTTATGCTAGGTTGTTAGTTACTTAAAAAACCTAACAAACATTATTATGCATATATATATCTCATGATCAGCATGTTTTATAAAACTCAAACACTATTTTCTAAATAACATAAAAAGATCGTTTTCCTATATATAGTATTAATTAAATGTAGGGTCCTGTATAGTATAAGTTGTCCTCTGGGGACACTTATGCACTCTTTTAGGATGTCAAACATGAATTAAGTATTTTCCGTTGCGTATAAGTATAATTTTTAAACTGTGGGCTAGTTGATCCACTGAGCCGAAGGATACGGCCTTTAAAAATATAACTGCTTATTTCTAATCATATAACTCATGAATTTTCATAAAGTAAAGTAGAGAGTTTTGCCTGAGCGTCAGCAGTTATCCCCTGCTCGACGTGGCATCATGACGCGTGTTTTCCCATACTCTGATAACACTTAATTCGAAGAAAATGCAGGTTGTGACAGTTGGTATCAGAGGCAGGTTGCTTGACAAGTTAGTCGGGCATCTTTCCTTTTTATTGCATTATGAGTTTAGCATCATGTCATTCACACACCGATATGTCATCAGCACGTCTTGGCAAAAGCACGAACACTAATCTCATAGCATAAAATGAAGTATACGGGGCATATTATGTAGTATGGGATGCATAATATGTGTTCGTATATGGATCCACCATAGGGGCAACATGTGAGGGTTATGTAGTGTGGGATGCATAACCTCACCACATAGCTGCGACTAGCTCGTTTTCTTTTCGTTGCATGAGAATGTTATGTAGTATGGGATGCATAACATTTTCTTGTATACGCCGCTCATAACATGCATTAGGGCCTTTTTAGAATGTATAGCACAAACATGCATAGCATAACATTACATAAGCACAACGTGCCAAGCTAAAGACTGGCAGGATGACATATGTACACACATAAGTTTTCAAGTCAAAAATAATATAAAGACATTCATTCCCGATCCAGACACAAGAGTTAGTATGGTGGTGGTTAACCATCCTATGTTAGGCATAACATCAATTCTTGTAAAAAAAATAAACTCCCAGAGCAATTTTAGCAGCTTTAAGTTCATATTTATGTATGCATTGTCTGTACTTGTAGTTAGTTGTAGCGGTTGTACTAGGATCTGGCTAATGTTGTTATGATTTTAGGATGGCGAGACATCCTTCGACTAGATTGACTCCCCTATCTGAGGGTGAGTCATCTGGAGCGCAGAATGATGCGGTGATCAAGAGCTTGCGACAGAGTAGTGTTTCCTTGAGCAGGCAGATGGTGGAGATGCAGGCCCAGATCCAGTCTCTGGTGGCAGTTGTGGCAGGATAGACTCAGGGAGTGCAAGGCCCTGTAGAGGGGTTAGCTGTTCCTCCACCTCCAGCACCCCTGAGACATCCATTGGTGGTGCCAGAAGAGATGGCATTTATCTCGCAGTTTCAGAGACTTAGCCCTCTTACTTATGATGGGAAGGCAGATTTCATGGTCATAGATGATTGGCTGATCTCCAGGGAGGAGATGTTCTTGTACTCCGGTATTACAGATGATCATAGAGTGATTTTTGTCGTCTATCAGCTTAAGGGTTTGGCTAAGAGTTGGTGGCTTAGAGAAAAGGAGAGCTTGGTGGCTGGTTGCTCTTGGGAAGTATTCAAGGAAATGCTGCTGAGGAAGTTCTTGCCTTCGGTCGAGCGTGACCGTCTTATGAACGACTTCCTCCACCTGAAGCAAAGACAACTCACGGTCGGTGAGTATGAGATAGAGTTCAGCAAGTTGAGCCGGTTTGCTCCTGGGTTGGTGAGTGTTGAGGCTGATCGAGTCAAGCGGTTTCTTGGTGGCATGAGGAGCGAGGTTCAGCAGTTGACCAGTGCTTATGGATCAGATACTTATGCAGTGGTAGTGGAGGCTACTCTGAAAGTGGAGGCAATCGAGACCGCAAAGAGCAGAGGCCAGCAAATGAGGAAGGACAAGAGGAAGTCTGTTGAGGAGAAGAAACCATAGGTACCCGGTGCTACTTCGGGAAAGAAGAGCAAGGTTGTTTGTAGCTTCTGTGGTCGGTCAGGCCACCCTGTTGAGAGGTGTTTAAAGAAGGCAGCAGCTCAGAAGAAGGAGCAAGTACATGTTATTCAGGGTGCTCCTACGAGGGATGTTTCCTGTTCTATTTGCAAGCGACCCGGGCATGATGCTGCCCAGTGCTAGTACAAGGATAAAGTCTACTATCAGTGTAGGCAGAAGGGTCATATCAAGACAAGGTGTCCTTAGGTCCAGCCTATTCTTCATGCAGTTCCACTTCAGGCATTACTTCTGCCTCAGCGTGTGGACAAGGGTAAGGGGAAGCTGAATGTGATCTCTTCCGAGGAGGCTAAAGCTTCGACCCAGGTCATCTCAGGTTAGTTGATTTTCTAGCCTGGAAGTTTTATTTACTAGAATGGTTATAGTTTTGTTTGGTAGTTCCTTAGTTGTATATTCTCCTATAGGGAAATTTAAGGTGAAGAACCGTTGGGCGCATGTTCTGTTCGACTCCGGCGCAACCCACTCATTTGTGGCTAGAGCCTTTGTGGAGCGACATCGGTTGACTCTGGATCAAGTTCGTGATACCTTCCGCGTCAAGTTCCCTTCTGGTGAATCTGTGTTATAATATTTGGGCATTCTAGATTGCCCTATTTTGTTGGGAGACTTTCTTGCAAAGGCAGACTTGAAGATGATTGATCTGGAGGACTTCGATGTTATTCTGGGCATGGACTGGCTGTCTAAGTATGATGCGGTTATTCAGTGCAATGGGAAGCACTTGGACTTCATCAAGGACAACGGTCAGCCCGGAAGCGTGTATGCTGATCCGTGCCAGGATTCTCCTGTCATTTCTGCGGTATGTGCTCAGAAGCTGTTTCATTCTGATTGTTTTGCTTGTTTAGTCTCGGTGGTTGGGACTGGTGTTAGTGTACCGCATTTGGAGGAGATTCTTGTTGTTCGTGGTTTCGCTGATGTTTTTTCAGATGACCTTCCTGGTCTTCCTACCAATCGGGATGTTGAGTTTGTGATTGATTTGGAACCGGGTACGCGTCCTATTGCTAAGGTGACGTACCGGATGGCCCCTCGCGAGTTAGAGGAGTTGTGAGTCCATTTGGATGAGTTGTTGGCAAAAGGATTTATCAGGAAGAGTTCGTCGCCTTGGGGTGCTCCTGTTTTGTTTGTAAAGAAGAAAGATGGGTCGATGCAGCTTTGTATCGACTACAGGGAGTTGAACAAAGTCACTATTAAGAATAGATACCCTTGTCGAGGATCGATGACTTATTTGATCAGTTGCGCGGAAGCACGGTGTTCTCCAAGAACAATCTTCGTTCTAGCTATCATCAGCTCAGGATCTGTGAGGCAGATATTCCACGGATTGCGTTTAGGTCGAGGCATGGACATTTTGAGTTCTTGGTGATGTCGTTTGGTTTGACCAACGCACTATCTGCTTTCATGGATATGATGAACCGGGTGTTCAAGGATTTTCTAGACAAGTTTGTTGTGGTTTTTATCGATGATGTGTTGGTCTATTCTCGCAGCGCTGAGGAGTATGAGCAGCATCTGCGCTTGGTTCTATCGGAGTTGAGGAATCACAAGTTATTCGCCAAGCTGAGCAAGTGCGAATTTTGGTTTCCTCAGATCTCATTTCTGGGCCACGTGGTGAACAAGGATGGGATCTCGGTCGACCCGAAAAAGATCGCAGCAGTGATGGATTGGAGCAGGTTGGGCATGCCCAAGGAGATCTGAAGCTTCCTAGGGTTGGCCGGCTACTACAGGAGGTTCGTGGAGGGTTTCTCTACCATGGCTGCACCTTTGACCAGGCTGACTTAGAAGAACGCGGCCTTTGTTTGGAACGAGAAGTGCGAAGAAGCCTTCCTGGAGCTAAAGAACAGATTATGCACTGCTCCCGTTCTAACCCTACCTATTGAGGGTGTGGAGTATGATGTGTACGTGGATGCTTCGCATGTTGGTCTGGGTTGCGTGTTGATGCAAGCTGGAAAAGTGATTGCGTATGGGTCAAGGCAATTAAAGACTCATGAGATAAATTAACCTACGCATGACCTTGAGTTTCCAGCGGTGATTTTTGCATTGAAGCTATGGAGGCATCTACTTTATGGGGCTCAGTGCAAGATCTTCACTCATCATAAAAGCCTGAAGTATGTGTTCACGCAGAAGGATTTGAATCTGCGCCAGCGTCGGTGGCTAGATTATGTGGCCGATTATGATGTGGAGATCCAGTATCATCCAGGCAAGCCAATGTGGTGGCCGACGCCCTGAGCCAGAAGACGGGAAAGATCTTTAATCTCTCCACCGATCGTTTAGTGGAAGAGTTCCTCCTTATGGATATCTCAGTGGGATGCTGTGACATGCAGAGCAGTTTGGCAGTGGCAGAGCCATCTTGGATTTCTCTTACTAGGTTACACCAGAAGGATGATCCGGACCTGCTGCACGTATACCTCAGGACTGAGAGAGGGGAGTTGCCGGATTTTTCTATCGATGATGCGGGTACTTTGAAGTACCGCGGCAGATTTTGCATCCCCGCTGTTGGAGACATCATCGGTATGATATGCAGAGAGGCTCATGGATCCAGTGTTGCCTACCATCCAAGATCTACAAAGATGTATTGTGATATGAAGCAGATTGTCTTGTGGTATGGGATGAAGAGTGATATAGCCCGATTTGTTACTGAGTGCCACACTTGCAAGCGTGTGAAGGCCGATCACGGAAGGCCTGGTGGAAAGTTGACTCCGTTAGAGATCCCGACTTGGAAGTGGGAAAGTATTTTTATGGACTTCATTACGGGCGTACCGAGATCTCTAAGGGGATTTAATTCTGTTTGGGTTATAGTGGATAGACTGACGAATTGTGCTCACTTCGTGTCGTATAAGATTGAATATCTGATGAAGAAGATAGCAGAGATGTACTTGAATGAGGTCATCAGATTGCACGGTGTGCCTGTTAGCATCATTTCTGATCGAGACTCCCGGTTTACTTCTCGTTTTTGGCAGAGTCTGCAGGAGGGTTTGGGTACAGATCTGAGGTATTCTACTGCCTACCACCCACAGAGCAATGGGCAGACGGAGCGGGTGAACCAGATAGTTGAGGATATGATCAGATGCTACATTCTAGACCATGGTGGAGCGTGGGATGAGTGGTTGCGACTTATAGAGTTTGCATATAATAACAGTTATCAAGAAAGTTTGCAAATGGCTCCGTTTGAAGCTTTGTATGGAAGGCGCTGCAGAACTCCCCTGTTTTGGGCTAAGGTAGGTGAGAGACCCTTCTTGGGTCCGAATTCGCTCGAGGAGATTGAAGTCGCAGTGAAGCTTATTCGAGAAAAGCTTCGTATAGCTCAGGAGAGATCTGAAAAGAATGCCAATCGGCGTAGGCCGGACTTGGAGTTTTCTGTAGAGGACCTTGTGTTTCTTAAGGTTTCCCCGATGGTTGGTGTTAAGAGGTTCGGTAAGAATCGGAAATTGGACCCGAGGTATGTGGGCCCGTTTAAGATTGTTGAACGGATTGTTGTGTCAGCATATAGGTTGGATTTGCCGGCAAACTTCCCAGGTGTTCATAACGTATTTCATGTAAGCCAATTGCGTATGTGTGTGCGTAGTAGTGGGCAAGTCTTTGATGTTGTGCCCCAGTTGGAGCCTAATCTCTCTTTTGTTGAAGTGTCGGTCCGCATTTTTGATACTCAAGATCGGGTGCTGTGAAGGAAGTCCATCCCGATTGTCAAAGTTCTTTGGAAGAATCAGGATTTGGAAAGCGTGACTTGGGAGTTATAGTCGGCTATGAGGGAGGCTCACCCTCAACTGTTCCCCTAATTTGCTTGGTACGTTTTCCTTCTAGTAGCTCTTGTTTGCTACTTTCCTTCTATAAGTAGAAGTAGTGTATGTGAAGTTTCGGGACGAAACTTTTTTTTAGGGGGAGTGATTGTAACGTCCCCGATTTTTCTGCGATTATTTAATTCTCGTGTTGTGTTACGTCGACGCGTTCTCTTGGCTTGTGCCATCTGTGGGGTGTGGTCTTAACTCCTTAGAACTGAGTGGCCTATTTTGTAGCCTATTGGCAAGATCTCCCTAGCAAGCTGGGTCGTGTTGGGTGACCCGGTGTGACCTCTCGGGGGATGCCTGTGTTTTGGCTTCAGGTGGGTATAACTCGAGTTTAGTTCATCGAAAGTTAATTTTGACTTCGCCATTGCGTTCATAGCATGGGAATTTAGCTACGGTGCGAATTTCGTCGAATTCTGAGAATGTTCGGTTTTCGCATCGTTTTGTATTTTATGAAAAATAATACTATTTAATAAATATTATATTAATTATTATTTTGGAAAGGTGCGGGTGCTTGGTGGTTATATTGTATCTCATTATATAATATTTAATTAATTAACTATTAAGGTTAATCAGGTACAATATATAGGATGAGAATAGGATTAAAAGATAAAACCGCTCCTGTTCACTTTCTTCCCCCGCCCGCCTGCGCCTGTTCGCGAAACGGAGAAACTGCCAGAACCGCTACCTTTGGACGCCGATTCCGGGAGTGTTAGTGGACGGAATTCGATTCCGAATGCGGATTTGGACTGCTCGTGCTTAGACCTTAACTCTTACGGTGAGTTTTTCTGGAATCGTAGCATTTCTAAAGGTTGCAAATTCTCGGTTTAACCATGTTTTCCGCCGAAAATGTCCAGTTTGCTCGGCTTAGTACCTTGCCGCCGGATCCGTGAGGAAGAGGAGGAGCCGGCCAAGTTTCTTCTGGAAATCAAGGAAAGTGGTGTTCTTGCCCTTGCCTAGTAGTGTTTTCTTTCTCTCTTTGTTCTTGCGGCCGTAGAAAAGCTTGTCTAGATTTGTGCTATGTTAGTAAAGCCCTGTTAGCCCTAGGTTAGAAACCCAATTCTTTGCTTGAAATCGGGTATAAACTTCCTACTGTAAGCCTTCCTCTATGGATTTTACCTAAAGCAGTCGGGGCACTATGTTTTCCTTTTACTGTTACAAGCAAATCGTCGGGTTCTCGGGCTGATAAATGAAGTAAAGGCTAGGGTTAATTTTTTCCTATGTCGTAGCTGTAGCCGGGTAGGAGTTAGAAGCTTTAACTCGAAAATTTTACTAACTCCTCGTTATAACCTGAGCAATGTGATTAGCTGTAGAATAATATTACTACAGTAATAAGGTTGTTGGTATCATGTTGGAGTAGAGTTAAGGGTCGGCGTTGAGTGTGGTGCACACACTCAGCGCCTGGGCTGTTAGGCTCGGCGTTGAGTGTGGTGCACACACTCAACTCCTGGCCTGTTTGGGTGTGGCGTTGAGTGTGGTGCACACACTCAAAGCCATAGCCTTGTTGGTCTGTTCTTTTGCGGCTGAGTACGGTGGCGTTGAGTGAGTCGGCCTCACTCAATGCCATGGCTGTCTAGGCGTTGAGTGAGGCGGACTCACTCAACGCCGCAGCCAATCTGGGCGGATAGTATGGTGGCGTTGAGTGAGTCGGCCTCACTCAACGCCATGGCTGTCAAGGAGTTGAGTGAGGCGGACTCACTCAATGCCGCAGCCAATCCGGGCGGATAGTTTGGGTTGCGTTGAGTGAGGCGGACTCACTCAACGCCGCCGCCAATCCTCGCGGTTACGTCGGATGGAGTTGAGTGAGTGGGCCTCACTCAATGCCATGGCAGTTTAGGCATTGAGTGTAACACCCCTATCCATCGCATAGCATATAGCAGTAGGTCCGGCCGGGGCCCGACGCCATATACTACGGACAGACCGGTTGGTTACGCGTTGAAACCATTCAACCAATCACACGTCCTACACAACACCTAGCGGAAGCAATTTATTAGGTTGCAAAAGAAATAAGAACCCAGCCATAACAGCATGAATGTCCACTACAAACTCAGGAATGTATACAAACACCAAAAGAGAAATGGCCTTAAGGCCTTACACTGTTCACTTAACAAAAGTAGTGTTTTCATACTTCGGCTCGCAGGCCGGCCATACATGAAAAACGGGAAAGAAACATAAGCAATTAGGCCTTCGAGGGCCGACACAGCAATAAGGGCTTTAGCCCGCTATTTCCCGCTCTGCTCCGCAGCACCTGCAAGCCACAAACCACCGCCCGATGGTGAACAATAGCAACGGTCAGCAATGCTGACCAAATTATAACGATTCCGCCCCCAAACCGGGGCGGCAAAGCTTCTTCCTTGCACTTGTTAGCAAAACAAGCAACACAGCAAAACAAGCATCTCAACATAGGTGCACGCTCTCACGGCCGTACACCCCGTGCTCTCAGGGCACTTACTCGGCGAAGCCAGTCCGAACCCCTTCCGGTCCTCGACTCCACCACCACCCCCAGGGTGGCAATCTTTGTGAGCATTTAGTCTTCTTAGCCGCAGCCTAGACTCGATCTCCAAATCTCGGTAAGTCCCACGTAAAACTTTAGGTCGCTTTAACCGAGCAGGTGGAGCGGGTAGAGGGCTACTAGTCCGTTGCTCACTCCGCCACTGCCATTTGGCCCTTTGGCGCGGACTAAGCTTTCCCCAGTCCCAATTAATGATCAAACACGGTACACAGCCCCGCTAAGTACCCGGTTGGCTCCCAGGCCACCGCTATGACAGAACTACATTTCCGTCCAAAATTTCCGGGTGCACCTCGGGTTTCATCCCCAAGGCTCCCTACTGCAATCAAAACATGATACATAGCCCCGCTATGTTCCCGGCTGGCACCCAGGCCACCGAGATGGCAGAACTTTGTTTCCGCCCAGATTTCCGGGTGCACCTCGGGGTTAATCCCCAAGATTCCCTGATGCATTCTACCGCATAGCAACCCGAAAACAACCACAACGCTCGGAGTCTTCTCTGGCTAAAATATGCATAGCAAAACATCACCGATCCGGAAAACACGTCCGGGTAGGCTTCACACACCATGCCTATGTCCGTACTACGATTCCGGACTCTAACAAGGGGGACTTTACATATCTACCCCAAGGAATACCACGATCTCGCCGCACACTCGCGGGGAGGGGTTTTCCCATGCAAAGGAAGAAGAGCTTCACATGCTCAAGAAGAGAATCGTTACCCTTGTGTTCCTCCGCGGCGCCATGAAAATCTATGCGGATGAAAAGCACCGCAATCTCCTTGCCTCCGCGGATCCGAAGACAGCTCGCGATTTGGAGCCCCGAATCTCCACCGGCCGCCGGAGTTGACCTCCTTCTTCCTCCTCCAAGCTCTCCCTTCTCTCTAGGTTTAGAGAGAGAGTATCCAAGAGAAAATAAGGGTTTCAAAACCCTATTCCCGGCTAAAACCACCCAGGAGCAGCCCCCCACCGTCGGATCCAAAGCCAAGGAAACGAACGGTCGAGATTAGATCTGAAATCCCAAAAACTGGGCCGAACATGGGTTCACACACGGCCGTGTGCCTGGCTGTATAGCTCATTTGCCGTCTCGACCAAAATTGAAAACCAGCAACACGGCATGTGACACGGGCTCCGACACGCCCGTGTCGCCTGCGACACGCCCGTGTGGAGACCCGTGTCACGCCCCCCGTGTGCAACATATCCACACTTCGCAGTCAGAGAGGTATATGGCTTGGTGACACGGCATCAGACACACCCGTGTCAAGCTAGACACGCCCGTGTTCGTGCCCGTGTCATTACCCGTGTACCCAACCGCACAGCACAGGTGTGACACGGCCTGGGACACGCCCGTGTCCTAGGCCGTGTTCCACCACACGACCATCGTCGACCTACACTGGTCGACGACACGGCCAGCTCGACGGCTCGAGCTCGACACACCCGACACGGCCTCCGACACGCCCGTGTCGGGGCCCGTGTCACCTGCACCAAAAATCTGACTTGGCCAAATTCGATCCTCGTCGCTCCTACAACATTTTGGGGTGTTACAATTCTACCCCCCTTAAAGAATTTCGCCCACGAAATTAATAAAGGAAAAACAGGGCTTAACGTAAAACAGTACTTGAGCGGAACAATTCCGGGTACTCCTCGAGCATAGTCTGCTCCCGATCCCAAGAGAGCTCCTCATGCCCGCAATTATCCCATCGGACCTTAACCATCCGGATCTCCTTGTTACGGAGTCTCTTGACCTCAACATCTTCGATACGAATGGGCTTGACCCTAGTCGTCAACCCCTCGTCCACCGGTACTTGGTCAACTGCGATCACCTGCGAAGGCTCTAGCACCGCCTTCCGCAACACAGAAATGTGGAACACATCGTGTAACCCACTCAACTCCACCGATAGCTTCAAACGGTATGCAGCTTCACCGACTCGCTCCAGAACCTCAAAAGGTCCAAAGTATCTTGGGCTCAGCTTCTTCAAGCGTCTCACCCGCGAAACCCCCTTGAACGGCTTCACTTTCAGGTATACCCAATCGCCTACCGCGAACTCCATGTTCCTGTGCTTGGCATTGTAATACTTTGCCTGCCGGTCCTGAGTAATCAACAAGCGCTCCCGAATGATCCGCACTAATGAGGTAGCACTCTCCACCTCCCGCTTCTTGTACAACCTTGCCTCACCCGTTTCAAGCCATGATAACGGCGTGCGACACTTCCTACCATACAGGGCCTCGAAGGGCGCCATTTGTATACTTGCTTGGTAGCTATTGTTGTACGCGAACTCCACAGAAACAGGTGGTCCTCCCAAAGCTTCCCGAAGTCTAGAACACACATGCGGAGCATGTCCTCCATTGTTCTATTAACTCTCTCGGTCTGCTCATCCGTCCGCGGTTGTAAGACTGGACTAAACTTCACTTTAACCTCCAGCACTTTCTGCAACCACTTCCAATCATTTGTCGTGAACTGCCCATCGCGATCACTCACAATGCTACGGGGCACACCATGCAGCCTAACGATATTGTCAACATACAATTTTGCCAACTTCTCCACCGAGTCATCCTTCATATGTGGAATGAAGTGCGACACTAGTGTCAACACAACTACGATCGCCCAAACGGCGTCGTTAATTCACTGTGACTTTGGCAAACCATGCCCACAGTCCAGTCAAACTTCTATTCCGAACTAGGCATGGATTCAAGAATCCCCCGGCACTTGGCACTCTGCCTTCACTAAGGCGCAAGGCTGGCACTTTGCTACACATGGTGCCACGACCTTCTAGAGTTCTGGCCACCAGAGCACTTCTTCAGATATCGGCACAACTTCGTGCCTCCTAAGCGAGTTGAGTACTTGATATAACGTATCACAACTCCACCCATAGATTACCCATGCTTGGGCTGCACAAACGATTGTCTTTCCTTGGTAGCCCACCTACCACCGTCGATTTGGGATAACACTTTCCTTGATTCTCATCTGATAGTAACCAGACTTAAGTTCCAACTTTAAGTACACCGATGACCCACCCAACTGATCAAACAGATCGTCATTCCTTGGGATCGGGTACTTGATCTCTTTTATCGACTTGCTCAGTTTTTCATAAACGATTCAGAGCCACAAACTCCCGTCCTTCTTCTACACGAAGAGGGCCGGTGTGCTCCAAGACGACAAACTTGGACGCACAAGACCTTGATCCATACGCTCTTCAAATTGAACTTTAAGTTCTGCCAACTCATTAGGCGTTAGCCTATAAGGAGAGCATGACCCAGATTTGGCACCTGGCGCCAGCTCACTCGCGAAATCGATCGCTCGCTACGGAGGGACTCCAGGGAAACACATCGGGATATTCGGATACACCCGAGATACTACCCAATGTAGGCTTAGGCTTCAAAGCCTCCCATGGTGGCAGTAACGACGCTTGCACGTCGAATCCCCGACCCCTAAACCGTAACCTTGCAACACAGAAACTCTTTTCGCGCGCATTGAACATCCGTAACGCCACAACGCATCCAATTTGTCCTTTGCCATCGAAGAAGGTACTTCAATACATGATATAAACCCCTTGGACAAAAGGTGCGCGAAGCTCCCGTATCAAACAATGCTCTCGTCGGATTGTCAATAATCCAAACAAAGCCTAGAACATCCAGTCCTAAGCTAACACGCAAAAGGTAGCAGGTATAAGAAGCTAAATTGCTATCAATTAAACCATACTTGTCTTCCCGACAGTCGGTCACAAGGCCTCCTGCTGACCAAGGATGTCCATTCCCAATTGTGCCGGAGTAAATAGCGGTGCGGTAGACGCCACCACCTTTCCTTTCTCCTCAAACATTGCCCCCGACTTCTTTTTGGACATTGGGCGTCCAAACCAACAATCCTGGGCATAGTGCCCCGGCTTTCCACAAACAAAGCATTCATCCAGGGTTTGGACTGTAGCCGCTCCGGATGTGCTAGAGGAAGGGACTAGACCCGACCTCCTAGCCTTCTTGTACCACCTACGGTACCCAGATTTTGAGGTTGTCCGCTTGACCACCGAATCTTTTGCCACAGAATCTCCGACTGTTCCTGCCAAAACTTTCCTTGTCTTCTGAGCACTCTCCCAACACTCTCTGGCGAGGTGCCCTTTCTTGCCACAAGAATAACATTTGACGGTAGTTTGGGTAGTAGATGACCCAGCCTCTTCTCTCGGCATCTTTCGATAAGCAGTCCTTATAGGATCTGTAAGGTTTGGTACCCTATTCATCGGTACTCGGTGAGTTTCCCCCAACTCCCCTTCCAACGCTCTGGCCGATTCCACCAAAGCTCGGAATCCCAATAACTTTGGTCCTAGCAGTAGGATACGCAACTCACTGCGCAGACCGTTATAAAATCTATCCACTATAGATTGCTCGCTTTCCCATTCAAAGCCTGGGTAGCGCCTTACCATAAGGAATGTCTGCAAATATGCTTCCACTGAATGCGCTCCCTGCGCCACAGTCATGCTCCTCTACTGCTCTACTTGACCCCCAAATGCCCTTTGCTCCAACATACCACCCGATGTTGGGGCCAACTCAGGGACAAATGGTTGCACATTACTCCCATGATGTGCGTTGTTCACAGCGAACACCACTTCAACCACCCTTCTTATGGTTTCCAAAGACGTAGGGGTCTCCAGCATGTCGCTGGGTGCATTACTTTTCTCAGAAAGTGCGCATTCAGACTGCCACGCGCCACTCTCGGACACCTACAATCGTACAGAACACCAATAAGGGACCGAACAAAATTGCAAAAAGCAATTATAGGAACACGCAGGTTCCCCAAACATGTGTATTTTCATTCCTAAGTGGATATTCATGGGTTCTTTTCATGTTATAACGATGACGCACATACATGTGCTCACCGCACCATAAAGTGAATTCGTCCACAAATTCATTTAAGCTTGACCGAAACCAGTAGTCTAATACCAATTTGTAACACCCCTATCCGTCGCATAGCATATAGCAGTAGGTCCGGCCGGGGCCTGACGCCATATACTACGGACAGACCGGTTGGTTACGCGTTGAAACCATTCAACCAATCACACGTCCTACACAACACCTAGTGGAAGCAATTTATTAGGTTGCAAAAGAAATAAGAACCCAGGCACAACAGCATGAATGTCCACTACAAACTCAGGAATGTATACAAACACCAAAAGAGAAATGGCCTTAAGGCCTTACACTGTTCACTTAACAAAAGTAGTGTTTTCATACTTCGACTCGCAGGCCGGCCATACATGAAAAACGGGAAAGAAACATAAGAAATTAGGCCATCGAGGGCCGGCACAGCAACAAGGGCTTTAGCCCGCTATTTCCCGCTCTGCTCCGCAGCACCTGCAAGCCACAAACCACCGCCCGGTGGCGAACAATAGCAACGGTCAGCAATGCTGACCAAATTATAATGATTCCGCCCCCAAACTGGGGTGGCAAAGCTTCTTCCCTGCACTTGTTAGCAAAACAAGCAACACAGCAAAACAAGCATCTCAACATAGGTGCACGCTCTCACGGCCGTACACCCCGTGCTCTCAGGGCACTTACTCGGCGAAGCCAGTCCGGTCCTCGACTCCACCACCCCCCCCCAGGGTGGCAATCTTTATGAGCATTTAGTCTTCTCAGCCGCAGCCTAGACTCGATCTCCAAATCTCGGTAAGTCCCACGTAAAACTTTAGGTCGCTTTAACCGAGCAGGTGGAGCGGGTAGAGGGCTACTAGTCCGTTGCTCACTCCGCCGCTGCCATTCGGCCCTTTGGCACGGACTAAGCTTTCCCCAGTCCCAATTAACGATCAAATACGGTACATAGCCCCGCTAAGTACCCGGTTGGCTCCCAGGCCACCGCTATGACAGAACTACATTTCTGTCCAAAATTTCCGGGTGCACCTCGGGTTTCATCCCCAAGGCTCCCTGCTGCAATCAAAACATGATACATAGCCCCGCTATGTTCCCGGCTGGCACCCAGGCCACCGAGATGGCAGAACTTCGTTTCCGCCCAGATTTCCGGGTGCACCTTGGGGTTAATCCCCAAGATTCCCTGATGCATTCTACCGCATAGCAACCCGAAAACAACCACAACGCTCGGAGTCTTCTCCGGCTAAAATATGCATAGCAAAACATCACCGATCCGGAAAACACGTCCGGGTAGGCTTCACACACCATGCCTATGTCCGTACTACGATTCCGGACTCTAACAAGGGGGACTTTACATATCTACCCCAAGGAATACCACGATCTCGCCGTACACTCGCGGGAGAGGGGTTTTCCCATGCAAAGGAAGAAGAGCTTCACATGCTCAAGAAGAGAATCGTTACCCTTGTGTTCCTCCGCGGCGCCATGAAAATCTATGCGGATGAAAAGCACCACAATCTCCTAGCCTCCGCGGATCCAAAGACGGCTCGCGATTTGGAGCCCCGAATCTCCACCGGCCGCCGGAGTTGACCTCCTTCTTCCTCCTCCAAGCTCTCCCTTCTCTCTAGGTTTTAGAGAGAGAGTATCCAAGAGAAAATAAGGGTTTCAAAACCCTATTCCCGGCTAAAACCACCCAGGAGCAGCCCCCACCGTCGGATCCAAAGCCAAGGAAACGAACAGTCGAGATTAGATCTGAAATCCCAAAAACTAGGCCGAACACGGGTTCACACACGGCCGTGTGCCTGGCCGTGTAGCTCATTCGTCGTCTCGACCAAAATTGAAAACCAGCAATACGGCATGTGACACGGCCCCCGACACGCCCGTGTCGGGACCCGTGTCACGCCCCCCCCCCCCCCCCCCCCCCCCGTGTGCAATATATCCACACTTCGCAGTCAGAGAGGTACACGGCTTCGTGACACGGCATCAGACACGCCCGTGTCAAGCTAGACACGCCCGTGTTCGTGCCCGTGTCATTACCCGTGTACCCAACCGCACAGCACAGGTGTGATACGGCCTGGGACACGCCCGTGTCCTAGGCCGTGTTCCACCACACGACCATCGTCGACCTGCACTGGTCGACGACACGGCCCGCTCGACGGCTCGAGCTCGACACGCCCGACACGGCCTCCGACACACCCGTGTCGGGGCCCGTGTCACCTGCACCAAAAATCTGACTTGGCCAAATTCGATCCCCATCGCTCCTATAACATTTTGGGGTGTTACATTGAGTGAGGCGGGCTCACTCAACGCTGCAGTCCATTTTTACGGTTAAGTATTTTTGCATTGAGTGAGTCGACCTCACTCAATGCAAAAACTATTTTGGCATTGAGAGAGGTGGACTCACTCAACGCCACAGTTAGTTTTTGTGTCTAAGTGTTAAGGCGTTGAGTGAGTGAACCTCACTCAACACCGTGGCTGTTTTGGCGTTGAGTGAGGTTAGCTCACTCAACGCCAGAGCCAGTGTTGCAGAAGGCGTTGAGGGAGTGAACCCCACTCAACGTCATAGCTGGTTTGGCATTGAGTGAGGTTAGTTCACTCAACGCCACAGCCAGTGTTGCAGAAGGCGTTGAGTGAGTGTAACCCACTCAACGTCGTAGCTGTTTTGGCGTTGAGTGAGGTTAGGTCACTCGACGCCACAGCTAGTGTTGCAGAAGGCGTTGAGTGAGGTTAACTCACTCAACGCCACCGTCTTTTTAGGCGTTGAGTGAGTTGGGCTCACTCAATGTCATGCCGTGTTGAGTCATCTCAACGCTTTTCCCTTACCTTGATTTTTATCTCCTAAGTGAATATCCTTTGGTCTTGAGGTTCCTTATCGGCTATGTTTTTTCCAAAGGCCGAATCGTGGGTTGTGGTTAGTAGTGGTGGTTTGAAGCTCTTAATAGGAGTGAAGTTGTGTGACTTAGACGTGGCCACACTTTTATCTTTTTCCAGGTATGGGTTGGGCAAGTTGGTGGGAGGTCCCTAGTGCTTTCACATGTAGACCCTTGAGCTTTGTTTCTTGGAAATGGTGGTTGGGGAACTGAGTTTGCCTCCAACCCGGATCCTCGTTGCTTTTGTTACTGCCATCTCTCATAATTTAGGATGTTAGACGTCTCTTCCTTTGTAGAGTGCAACCATTTGGGCTCATGGTAGCCTTGCAAACTCTGCAGGATTTTTGGGCAGGGTTGTTGATGTTTCCTCGCACATAGTGTTTTTTCCTTTTTGTCTTGCCTTGGACAGTGGTGCTTGTTACGGTTTACTTACTCTTCTTGCTTATCATTTAGATTAACATTTCCGTTCAGCCTATTTGTTGTTTTTGCTTGCTGAGATATTCTTTTCTTGTTTGAATGCCTCAGGTTCTGGTTAGTAGCCGATTAGGCGGCTAGTTGTGTTGTGTCATTGCTGGTGGTCTCTCATACTGTGGAGATCAGTTCCTTTATCTTGTGAGGTAGTTTTGTGCTTCTTTCTTACTGACATACATACTTGCAGTGGGTTCGTGTCAGTTTGTTGGCTCCCACTAGTAGTTTTACCTTGATACTAAATATGTTATCTTTTTGCTGCTACCTTTCATGAGATTAGTCTACTTGCTTTTGGGATGTTTTATGCTAGGTTGTTAGTTACTTTAAAAACCTAACAAACACTATTATGCATATATATCTCATGATCAGCATGTTTTATAAAACTCAAACACTATTTTCCAAATAACGTAAAAAAGATCGTTTTCCTATATATAGTATAAATTAAATGTAGGGTCATGCATAGTATAAGTTGTCCTCTAGGGACACTTATTCACTCTTATAGGATGTCAAACTTGAATAAAGTATTTTTCGTTGCGTATAAGTATAATTTTTAAACCGTGGGCTAGTTGATCCATTGAGCCGAGGGATACGGCCTTTAAAAATATAACTATTTATTTCTAATCATATAACTCATGAATTTTCATAAAGTAATGTAGATAGTTTTGCCTGAGCGTAAGCAGTTATCCCCTGCTCGACGTGGCATCACGACGCGTGTTTTCTAATACTACGATGACTCTTAATTTGGAGAAAATGCGGGTTGTGACACCTTCCTCTTTAGAAGAGTAGTCATCATGACCATTCGAGTACATTTCAGATTCTGAGAGTATAGTGTGCGAGTTTACCTTCCCATGGTACTCGGAGTCGCCCACTTCCTCGTCATATTTGGCCATAAGCCCGAAGTAATCTTCTTCGTTCTCAGAGCTCGACTCAATCGAGTCACTGTCACTGAGAGTCTTCGACTTTTAGGCGACGAAGCTCTTTTTTTCTTTCTTCTTCCCTTTGAAGGATCTCTTCTCGTCCTTCCTGGAGATATCCTTCTCCTTTTAAGGAAACTCCGCGATCATGTGACCTGATTTATTACAGCAGTAGCAAACAACATCAGAGGAATATTGTTTGTTCGATTTGGATTTATACTTGTCCTCTTTATTGTAGCTTTTCTTAATGTGATCACCGTCACGATGTGATCTCCTGGAATCTGAAGAGAATGACTTATTTTTCATTTATCTGCTCTTCCTGAGCAACTTCTTGAACTGCTTGGAGATGAGGGAGAATTCTCCATCTGATTGCTCGAAGCCTAACGTGCTTAGATCTTATTCTTCTAGAGTATCAGGAGCTCGTGTCCTAACGGGTGACATAACTTTAGATTTTATTGACCCTTCTGCCTTCAGAGCCACAGACTTTTCTTTGCTAGACGTTCTGTTGTTCTGCTCCTCCTTCTTACGTGTATTCATTTGAAGCTCATAGGAGAGCAACTTTCCGAACAGGTTCTGAGGGTTTATCTTCGGCAGCTTCCCGAATTCTCTAATGGAAACAACCTTCGTGTCCCAGTCCTTTGTAAAGGATCTAAGGAATTTGTCATTGAGCTTTCCATGAGTGAATGCATGACCATAGTTCCTGAGGCTGTTGACTATCTTGAAGAACTTCTCAAAACTGTCAGCTATGGAGTCATTGGCACCTTACTTGAAGGCTTCATACTCCTGGTTTAACAATGATCTGCGATCATCTCTCACTTCTTCAGTACCTTCCATCAGGACAACAAGACAGTCTCACATCTCTTTGGCAGATTTGCAGTGGAATAAATTCTGGAGCATTGAATCGTCCACTACACTTGCTATGATATTCTTTGCCTTCTTGTCTAGGTAGACTAAGGCAATCTCATCCATGGTGAGATCCATCATCTTTTTGGGAACCATGATCGTTGGATTTATCGTTGAAGCCTGTGTAGGGATGTGTGGTCCTTCTTCTACTATTTGAAAAATCCTCGGATCAGCAGTTTCCATGTAGAACCATACTCGTTCTTTCCACATGGGAAAGTTTTCCTTGGTGCATATCGGTAGCTTCATGTCCTCCAAATTTGGAATAATATTTCAAAACGAATATTTTTCCTTTTCATAGAGCTAGCGCCCAGCGGTAGAAGATAGTGCCATGCGGTAGATCTATAAGTAGATGAGACCCATCTCGACACTCGTGGAATGGCTAGCGTTGTGCGGTAACCACTATCGCCTGGCGGTAGGTCAGTAACTCGACAAACCCGTCTCGACACTCATAGAGTGGATAGGGCGGCACGATAAGAACTATTGCTGGTGGTAGTTTCCCGAGAGGCTGGCCAAAATAATTCCTTGTGTTATCGCAGGCGGTAGTACTAGCACGGAGCGGTAAGTTCCCAAGAGCTCTGTCCAATTAATTCACGGCTACCGCTCGGCGGTAACTTCTACCTCTCGGCGTTATCATCCATAGGAGACTTCTTCTCTTTACTTGAACCTGTAAACCTGGACACTCTATCAACACAAGACGTGATCAAATAGAGCTGGGATTTGATATTCTCAAACATAGGGAATATGAAAGAACAGTTCCAACACACATAACCTTGCTCCAATAGCTCTTGAAGCTTCACTTTCAATTCTTCCATCTCTCTTGGCGCTAGACGGTACGAATACCATGACACAGGCTTGGCACTTGGAAATAGCTCAATGGTAAAATTGATCTCTCTCTGAGTTTGAGCTCAAGGGAGATCTTCGGTGAAAACGTCGGCAGACTCCAATACCACAAAAACACTGATCAAACAAGGCTTGGGTTTCTTAGCCTCCAATAGGGCGAAGAATAACTCTGCACCCTCATGAACGACTTTGAATACTTGGAGAGAAGACATCAGTGTCTTGCTCGATCCCTTTATACTAGAGAAGGTAGTTTTACAGCCTGTATTCAACCCTAGTTTGACCATCTTGAGGCTATAATTGATGTACGCACATTGCTCTGAGAGCCAATCCATGCCAAAGATCACATCGAACTCTACTATCGGTAGTAGTGAAGCTTCCAAGTCAAACTTTTGACTTCCAATCCATACCTTAATGCAACAAACCCTGTCCGCAAGCATTGAACATTCATTAGGCAACAACACATCCAGCCTATCCTTAGCCACAGAAGAAGGGATACGCGACACAAAGTCCTCGGACAGAAAGGAATGTGAAGCTCATGTATCAAACAATGCTCTTGTCGGATGGTCTAAGATTAAGATAAAGCCTAAGACAAACAAATTATATACAAGCAATGCAGAAGGTATCAAGTATAGAAAGCAACAAAAATTGTATCTTAACTCATACCTGTTCCGACATCACTTTTTTTTATGGCCTCCTGTTGGCCAATATTATAGACTCGGAGCTGCTCTTGGGATGTAATTGACTCCACCACTGCCTTTCCCTTTTTCGCATACGTCGCACCCGTCTTTTTCTCCATCCTCGGAAGGCCACTATGGCATTCTCTGCCTATATGACCCGGTTTGACACAAGTATAACAATAGATTAGGCCTCTTTGCCCAGACGTTGCCCCAGAGGGAGCAGATGAAGAAACAAGTCCAGTAGATCTGGGCTTCTTGTTCCACTTTTGGTACCTATATCTTGATGAATTTGGTACCTTAAACTCTGTCTGCTTTTGCACAGAGTTATTCTTATTCATCACGCGCTTCATGTCTTTCTCCAGGGATCGAGCTGTATTTACCAAAGTTAGAAAACCCTGCGTCGTTGGACCCGAGAGTAATAACCTCATATTGTCGCGCAGTCCTTCATATAATCGGTTGGTCTTGCGCTCCTCATCAATAAAGGTAGAGCCCACATAACGCCCCAACCTCGTGAACTCATATAAGTAGTCATCCATACTACTGTCACCATGAGTCAACCTTTGAAATTGATTTTCCATGGCGATCATTTGAGAAGATGGGAGATACCTAACCAGAAAGGCCCTCGATAACTCCTCCATCAAGATCTCGAACAGTTGTCTTCCTGCAAACTGATGAAGTTCTAGTTTATCCCACCAAAGTCTCGCCTCACCTTCCAAGAGGAAAATAGTCACAAACACCTTTTGTCTCTACTTTGTCTCCGTCGTCGTCAAGACTCTCTTTATCCTTGAGAGTCAATCTTCAGCTAGAGTGGGGAATCCAGTTCCCTCAAATGTCGGAGGATGGAATCTCATGACGTGCTTCAATTGTTTCTCCGTCGCACACCTCATTGCCAAAGGCTCATCTGGTACTTGACGCCTAGCCACAAGCTCAACTACGTCAACCTATGCCGGAGCAACATTAGGGGTAGGAGGTTGTACACGCCCTCCTGGTTGCGCGTTAATCATCACGAATACGGCTTCAGCAACTAAGCGAATAGTATCATCCAAAAGAGGAGGTGTAGTCATAACACTCGGTGCACTACTCTCTACAGAGAGCTAGGGTTGAGACTGCCCCGAACCACTTCTAACCACCAATAATCGTGCACTACACAATTTAGTGACTAAACAAATTGCAAAACAGCAATCATAAGAATGCACAGTGAGAGGACTTAGCGCAACCACTCGCACCAAAAGCCCGGACTGATGGAGGACGGCGCAACTAATCTTTATATCAAAAGTCCTCGGGTGGATCCACGGGGCAGCTAGTTAAGCCATTACCGCATAGCACCGCAGCGCGGGGGCGATTCTGGACCGCAGCCCCAACAATCCCCCCCCCCCCCCCGAAAACGACCCCGGGGTTTCCAACCCATGACCCCCTCTGATACCACTTGAGAGGACTTAGCGCAACCACTCGCACCAAAATCCCGGACTGATGGAGGACGGCGCAACTAATCTTTATATCAAAGGTCCTCGGGCGGATCCACGGGGCAGCCAGTTAAGCCATTACCGCATAGCACCGCAGCGCGGGGGAGATTCCGGACCGCAGCCCCAACACACAGGTTCCACAAACATATGTATTTTCATATCTAAGTGGACATTCATGCATTCTTTCATGTTATAACAGTGACGCTCAGACACATGCTCACCACCCCTTAAAAAGAATTCGACCACGAATTCGAATAAGGACGACCGACACTAAAGTCTGATACCAAATTATAACACACCCATCCACACATAGAATATAACAGAAGGTCCGGATGGGGCCCTATGCTATATTCCACAGATAGTCAGTGGAGTTACGTATTGAAACCATAATCCATAAACGCATCCTAACTCAATGTGCATTCTAGCAGAAGATGAGATTAAAAAGTTTAGAACCCAACCATATGAATGTCAACTAAACCAAATAGGAATGATAAGATAAATACACAAATAGTTATGTCCTTAAGCCCTTACAACTGTTTCCTCAAATAATAGTATTTTACATACTTCGACACGCAGGCCGGCCATGCATGAAACAGTAAAACAACTTCGCTTTAGCCTTCGAGGGCCGGCATAGAAACCATGGGCTCTAGCCCGCTATTTCCCGCTTGGCTCTCCGAATTCACCTGCACAAATGCATTCCACCATGATGGTGGAAAACAAAGCAACGGTTAGCATTAGCTGACCAAATTATAATGACCCCACCCCTCACTCGAGGTGGCGGTGCTCCTTCCCTGCAATCATTTAGCATAGATATATAGTTGCAATCAAAACGTACAACTTAAGCACTATTCACCATAAACATTGTCACTATCGACCACACATCCCTTGCACTCAAGGCACATTATCGGTGTGTTGAGATTCAAGCCCCACCACCGTTCACCAGGACGGTTCACTCATGAGCATTCTCTTTCGGTGTGCTGAGATCCAAGCCCCACATGCTTGAGCAATTCAGTCTTTCTAGCCTAAATCTTAAGACCCTCCTTATGCTACGACAAAGTCATGCTGAGATTCAAGCCACTGACACACTCCAAGCTAATCACCATAAGGTGGGTATAGGTCAGCCAAAGCCCATTTCTGAAACCGTCAGGCTCGCAAGCCAAGATGTGGGTCAGCCTTCTCTTGCCCATTAAGGATATATAACCACGTTATGTTCCAAGGCTGACACTCACAGCTACCTAAGCTGGACCACTCGGACTCTCAACTCATCACAATGGCCCCCAGGTCTCTAAGAGATAGGCCTAAATCCCAATGGCCCCCAAGTCTCCAAGATACAAGCCTCAATAATATTGCTCATTGGGAGCTACCGTCGGCGGTAGCGCTACTGTCGCGTGGTAGGGGGCAAACTATCGATTCTTCCCCTCCAAATGGGTGTTTTCCAGGAGTCCTTCTCCAGTACTCTCTCTGCAACAACCTGCACACCCCGCGTCTCTGAAAACCACACGTTTACCATGGAGTCTTCTCTGGTATACATACAATAATCACCAATCCAGAACAGCCTGTCCGGATGGGCTTCACACAGCATGCCTAACCCGTACTTCGATTCCGGATTCTAAATGCAAAGACAATGGGGATTCAACTGATCTATCCGTCGGGAGAACTACTTCCACGTGTTCATGGAGCGTCTACCCTCACATGCCAAAACAAAGGACTTCACATGTCTAAGGAAGAGGATCGTTACCCTTGACGTTCGTTTCGGCGCCAAGGGAGAGAATCTAGCCGGATGGAAATGATTGCAACAGACTTGCCTCCACAGATCCGAACTCTGCTCGTAAACCAAAGCTCTGAAACCACAATGGAGACAAGATCTTCTTCCTTTCCCTCTCCTTTGCTCTCCACTCACTTGCCTGATAAGAAGGAGGAAGCCAGAAAGAATGAATTGAAACTCAACTCCCCATACTATAAGTCGAGCTACCGCCAAGCGGTAACTAGCTACCACCGCGCGATACTATAGACATCCAATCCTCAATCATACCACCCCAAGACCTCCAATCATGGGTCGACGCATGGCCTCGTCGTTGCTACCGCCGCGCGGTAGACAATGTCTCGCATCAATCTTTCGCACTCGATGAAAAGTCATTACCACCCCACGGTAACACTACCACGACGCAGTACCTACCCGAGAGGTATTCTAAATTAATCAACCTCGCTACCGCCGACGTTAACTCTGCCATCGGGCGATAGCCTACATAGGGCCCTATTGTTAAATCGACAATGCTACTGCTGTGTTGTATCAATCTGCCGCTAGGCGTTAGCTTACTAAGCGCTCCTGCTTTTAAATCCATCATACTACCGTCGGCGTTAACCCTACCGTCGGGTAGTATCTCACAGAAATCATTTTCTGCTTTGTAAAATTGGGGGCGTTACAATCTGCCTGGTTACTTCAAGAAGGACTACAAAGTTGAAATTCAGTAAGGGCACGCTGTAGGTAAAGAGGGAGTTGGCTCTAGTGCTGAGGAAGTAGGATGTGGGGAAGGCATTGATGACGAGCACGTGTGTTCGTGCTTTATCCTCCACCAACTACCAATATGACTGGATCGTAGACTCGGGGTGTGGTCACCATCTCACCTAGGATGAGTCAAAGTTTTCTTCTCTGCAAGTGTACATAGGAAATGAAACTATTATTATCGCTGATGGTACGGTGCACGTAGTAGAGAAGGAGGGTGTCGTTTCTTTAGGTAGTGATAAGGGTCCACTCACCTTGAGGAGTGTTTATGATATACCAGGCATGAAGAAGAACCTCTTCTTTGTGACCAACACGGTTGGTGCTGGCTATCACGTTCTGTTCGGCCTGACAGAAGTGAAGTTTCTTCTCAATGTGTCAGCGGTGAAGGCTGTTGTTGTTCATGTAGGGAGAAGGGCAAAGGACTTATCTGTGTTATCACCAAGTTCCTATATGCATCAGATGAGGGCCAACGATAGCGCAGCTATTTGGCATGAATGACTGGGATATGTCGGGATAGATAAGTTGAAAGTAATGGCGGTAAGGAGCCTTGTAAAAGGCTTTCCTTGATTATCATCCTTCAGCGACGGTCATATATATGCAGGATGTCAATATGGTAAAGCTCATCGACTTCCATTTGACAAGTCATAGACCAGGTGTAAAGCGCCATTGGAGTGCATTCATGGTTATCTGATGGGACCGACCGTCACTGCCAGTCTTGAAGAGAGCAGGTACATGCTGGTGTTGATTGATGACTATACGAGGTACACATGGGGCTACTTTATGAAGGAGAAGTCGGACGCATTCCAGTTGTTCGTGGAATTCAAGGAGCTAGTGGAGGGCTGGCTTGGCCTGCGGATTAAGAAGTTGAGAACGGACAATGGAGGTGAGTTCATTTCAAATGAGTTCTCTAACTTCTGCAGGAAGCACGAAATCCGGAGAGAGCACACTTATGCACATACTCCACAACAAAATAGAGTTTCAGAGCTGAAGATCTGTCATCTGATGGATACCTACAAGTGTTGGCTTTATGCCAAAGGCATTCCTAGGGCCTTTTGGGAAGAAAGGATGGCCTGCACAACATATATCATCAACTGGATGCCTATGAGTCCAATAAACATGAATTCTCCTCATGAGATGATGTTTAATGAGAAGCCTAACATTGGACACCTTCGGGTGTTCGGGTTGACCTGCTATGTACACGTTCTCGATGATCTCAGGACTAAGCTGGATACGAAGGCGAGGAAGCTTGTCTTCAGTGACTATGATAAGAGGAAGAAGGGATGGAAGTATACGGACCCTGCCACAAAGAAGTTCGTCGTTTCCAGAGACATTGTCTTTGACGAACTGACATTATATGGAGGTATCTCATCTATGGAGATACAGGAAAGCAAGTCTGACGGTGGGTAGGAGGAAGCTACTAAGGATCTTCTGTTGGAGCTGCCTGTGTCACCGGGAGCTCCAGGTATTTCTAGCTCCAAGGCGAAATCATCTGGTTCAAAAGCAGGGGGGAGCGATGCTCCAAGTATGCCCGGGATCGGAGCTAGTTCAGAAGAAGCAGCGGAGGTGGTGAGCCGTGGTCAGGTTCTTCGGAGATCAAAGAGGACTATAAAACCACCGGCTCGGTACAGTGAAGGGAACATGATGAGCTTTATCTCTTATTTCTTCGCAGGCCCTTTGGACGAGCAAGAGCCTTCTAGCTTTGAATATGCCTGTAGAGTCAAGGAGTGGGATGATTCCATGGAAGAGGAGATGGGTTCCCTCAGAAGGAAAGAGACTTGGGATCTTGTGCCCAAGGTCGATGACATTACTCATGTGATATGCAAGTGGGTGTACAAGTTGAATAAGAAGGCGAATGGAAGCATCGAGCAATATAAGGCTCGTCTTGTAGTTCGAGGATTCTCTCAGCAGTACGGATAAGACTAAGAGAAGTCATTTACTCCTGTTGCTAAAATGACTTCAGTACGAGTGGTGATTTCCTTGGCGGCTTACCAAGGTTAGAAGATGTGACAGCTTGATATGAAGAATGCTTTTCTTTATGGAGATATCGATAAAGACATCTTTATGGTTCAACCAACGGGTTACGTGTCTGAAGATCATCCAGGATACGTCTACAAGCTCTGGAAGGCCCTTTACGGCTTGAAGCAGACACCTCGAGCGTGGTACGGTAAGATTGCAGAATATCTCCAGTTCTGCGAATATTTTTCTTCTGATTCTGATTCAAGCTTGTTTGTAAAGAAGAAGGGCGAGCTGCAAGTCTTGGAGTTGTTGTATGTTGACGACATGATCATCATGGGAAACTCTAAGGAGGAGGTAGCTAAGCTCAGGGCAGAGCTGGTTATTTGTTTCGAGATGAAGGTTTTGGGTGAGCTTCACCACTTCCTTGGACTTGAGGTGGAGAGGATAAAGAGCGACATACTCATTTCCCAAAGATGCTATGTAGAACGGGTCGTTCAGCGGTTCGGCATGTAGGGGGGAAGAGTTGTTCTACTCCACTGGATGTTAGTCTCAAGCTTCGATGTGATGAGAAGAGGGTTCTTGCATATCTCTTGGTGTTTCGGGCTCTGGTTGGAATCCTTATTTACTTGACGATTACGTGGTCAGACATTGCTTATGATGTAGGCCGAGTAAGTTGTTATATGGCATAGCCTCGGAAGCCTCATCTTGTATCCGACAGGAATATCTTGAAGTACATGAAGACAACTTCTGATATGGGGCTCTTATATGGGAGTGACACGAGCTTCAACCTGCATGGATACACAGATGTTGATTATGGGGGAGAATCAGATGACCGAAAGTCGACGCCTGGCTATGTTTTCACATGTGGATCAGCAGGAATATCGTGGTACAGCAAAAAGCAAGACTAAGTGTTCGTCTCTACTACAGAAGTGGAGTATAAGGCTTTGGCCTTGGCAGCTCGGGATACCATTTGTCTCAGAAGGCTAGTAGAGGACGTCCAAGAAGAAGTGCAGGGTCCCACTCTACTACGTGGTGACAACGAAAGTGCCCTTAAACTGGTTAACAATCCAGTTTGTCACGCGCGGACCAAGCATATTGAGATCAAGCATCACTTTATTCAGGAGAAGGTGCTGGAGAGGACTCTTATGGTCGAGCATGTGCGGATCAAGGACAATATCACGGATATCTTCACAAAGCCACTGTCGAAGGGGCCATTTAAACAGTTACGGGGATTGTTAGGGCTGGTTTCCACTTCTCAGTTCAAGGGGGAGTGTTGAAATTTTTGAAGTGAAAGTGGCGGCCTTGGAAGACTATTCGCGCGGACTGGGTGGGCAGAAGTGGTGTCCTCGGAGGAATATCCATTCAGACTGGGAGGACAGGAGTGGAGATTAGCCAGGTCAGCAAAGTTCAACGTCAGCTTGTTCCCAGATTGTAACCAGGCAGATATGATATTTATTTGCGGGATTGCGAACTCTTCTGTAGTTTGCCGAGTCTGGCAATTGCGGACTCTTCTAGAGTTCGTCGAGTCCGGCTTGTTGCAAACTCACGAGATCGGCATTGTTTTTGCCTTGGTCTTTTTCTGGTGGTGTGGTTTGGTAATGACCGCGGAGTTTGCCAGAGTGCGGACTGGTGTTGGAGTTTGTCGGTTAGGGCAGACTGGTGGTTGAGTCTGCTGGATTGGAGTTCGTATCGTGGACTTGGTGGTGTGGACTTGGTCTGGATTTGTGCCAAGTCTGGTTGTGCTCAGTCAGCAGAGTTCGTCGGTTAGTGAAGACTGCCTTTCTATTCGCCGAGTTCGGCAGCTCGATAGAGCCTGGTTTGTACTCTAGCTGTGAGCTCGGTGTATGCGGTCTTGTTGTCTATCTGACAGCTCGGCTTAAGCGAGATTGTGCCTTAGTTTTGGGCTATAGGTGTGCGTACTGGAGTAGTGTCTGCAGGTTATTGCAGACTAGTGGTTGTGTCCGCGGGTGTGGCAGACTGTTCCTGGTTCTAGCCTTGACTGTGTTCAAGGCGGATAGGCTCTATCCGGCCTTGGTTGGTGCGACCTTGGCGGACAGGTTTTGTGTCCGCACAATGCGAACAGGACTTGTGCTAGCTGCGAGATGGGTGGTGATCTTATCGGTTAGGGCGGTGACCATACTCCTCTACGCGCCTATAAATAGGACCTCCTGTCACATCAACAGAATAACCGAATAAACAGTAAGTGAGCTCGGTTGGTTGTTGAAGACAGGTTTTTGTATCCGCGTGGTTTGAGAAGTTAACCGGTGTTTGTTTTTGTAGATTTTGCGGATAACGCTGAGAAGCTAGGGACTTTGTTCTGACTTGCGTCGGGGATCGGTGCGGACTCTGCGGTTACAATAGACGGTTAGTAGCAGGTCGCGGATTGCGACTAAGAGGTCTTCTCATCAGCAATCTTTCCCAGTTCAATAAAGTTGTCCGCTTCTAGCGGTCTATTCAGTTTGGCATTAGCTGTTCGCGGATTATCTGGCGGCTAGGCGACCTCGCGGTTAGGCGGCTTGCAGATAGCGAACAGAGTTCTTCAGCATTAGAATAACGGGGTGTCCGCGCTGTTAAGTTGCGGTCTGGCGACTTAGCGGCTTCAGCGAACTCGTCTGTTCAGTTCGGCAGAGTCGGCGGTTACTATTTCTAACCGAGCGGTTAGTTTTTTGCCTTGTTGTTTTTTGCTTACATCGGGTATATTGGTGAATCATGTATCGTCATGTGTGTATCGCACTGTAAAGAAAATTGATAGTACAAGATATACTTGCTCTTCTACTTGCATCTGGTTTATTTAGCTTGGTTTGGTTGAGTGTTTTTGCGACCTGGTTTCTCGTTTTTTGCATCTCTCAAATTTTTACAAACGATATTTTGACGTGAAAAAACCTCTCAACTGGGTAAAAAACCACGCGATCGGGTCTGTGCCAATCGAAATCCTCTATTAATCAAACTAGTAGGTGCTCTTTAGCCGCTTCAACTAGGAATAAGTTTTATTCAAATTTCTATGAAAGAGTACCCTGTAGTCTTTTAATAATAATTTTTTTCTCAGTACGCTCAGTAATGGAACATTTAGAAAACAAGATTACAATTTAGAAAAAAGTGTACAATGCACTTTTAAGTTCTTTTAAAGCAACGAAAATCATCTGACACAATTGTATAAACAAAAGGACACTAACATAAAGTTGGTATAATCATTGGTGTTCATTGATCCATAAGGGAGAGCTGGATTAACAAACTACACATCTTCTTTGGATTATTTGTTTACAAACTACACACCCCCACCATGAAGTCATCATACATGAAATTTTTGGCGACGAACCAAACAAAGATAATATTTTAATGTGAAGCATCACCCCTGCAGAATTAATTGTCTTGTATAATCTGCTTGATTGAAACATAAGTTCCTAATATTGCAATTAATACTCCAACTCCAAGAATGAATATTATCGTGAACATCTTATGCCCCCATTTTAAGGTTGACTTGAATATCTTTAGGTAACATAAGCAAGGCAATAATATTGAGGCCATACTGCTGAGGAGTGATCCAACTAAAGATATGAAAGTTGTAAAAAATGGAATTCCTAATGCAATCACAACAGTGCTAATTACCAAAAATGTACGAAATAATATTCTCGCCAGTTTTCCAGTGACTTGAAATTTCTCTTCAAGTGAATTAACAACCGGCATCAGGACTAAGGCATATTTGACCAATGGAATAGCTATCACTGTCCAAATTGTTATCTTGGAAGTGACAAGCCTCTGTGGTAGATTGAGGGTCACTATAGATTTGGTTTCCTTGCCAAACATTAAGTATCCTGTGACCGCCATTACCGCATATTGTAGTGTGCTCACTGTAAACCCAATAATTAAAACCTACATTAATTAGTAGTGTATTAGTAAGAATTCCCCGTGTCTTTGTACAATATCACTCTCCAAATATATAAATAAACATATGTCTAAGATAAAATACTTACTTTGGAGAATTTCTTGGTGTTTTTCATGGAAGCATATACAGTAGGAATAATAGTATGTCCACCATAAGAAAATATAAAAATACTTAGTGATGTGGGCAATCGACCAAAATTCACTACAACTCCTCCATGAAACCCAACTCCTTGAAATGCTCCAATCCATATAATCAAAACTAGGAGAAGGAGAAATACTAAAAAACTGGTGAAGGACAAATAAGAAAGCACTCTCAAGTCCTTTTGCCATGTTGTAGGCAAAACTACTAGAGCTGAGAGGATGATGAAACATTGTTTCCCTTTTACAATTATCCCAAAAATATGATATTCAATTCCTGGAAATAATAGGTCAATATTATCTCCCTCAATGATTAATAATCCAATCACCACAAAATAGAGCTCGGCATTCATAACTTGATCCATCAAATTTCTTCCCTTAATTCCAAAGGCTAGCTGCCCAATATCTGGATAAGTTTTGACCAATTCATTGGATTCCATGCATTGTTGTAACAGTATGGCTGTATATGAACATATACCACCAATAGCAAAGAGAGCCCCCAAACTTATCCATCCACCCTCAGCTAGTGCATATGGCATCGCCAATATACCATATCCTAATAAATATGACATGTAAATCAGTAAAATTAGACATAATTTACTTAGTAATCAACATCTTAGGCAAACATTTTTAAAAAATCTTGGTTTTATAATTTAGAATGTGGTAATTGATAGGTATTGCTATGAAAGCATCTATATCAAATGAGCACTTTCGTTAAATGAATACTAGAGATAAGTGATCATCTACTTTGAATGACAAATTATAAGAGTTGCTTTAAAATAACACTCAAAATGCACTATTCAAAAAACACAACGCTAAAAACCTTAAAAATAACTCATGCATTTAGAGTTTATATGCTAGTTGGATGATAACATGTTGCACATCACAAATTGAGAAAGTCGAAATACTGAATTTACAACCGATTTCATCACTATAATTCTTTTTACTACGTGTACATATATTAAAATCATGTGTAGAGTTCATCGAGCGAAATATAGGTAGAAAACTTGAGATAATCATCATGCATTGTGGTCTGTGGCATACCACTAGAACATGCACCCATATAGAGGGTAAATTGGTCATCTTTCTAGAGTACTATTTGTAAATGTGTGCAGCTATGCACCTTATCATATGCGACCATGCACCCTATCATGTGCGACCTATTGGGTATTCTATACATGAGAGAAACAACACATCACATGTACGCAACGGAATAAATCTACAAGAAAAATCCAAAAGAGTAAAGGATCTTGTGATATCCATGAATCAAGAAATAAGAGTAAACAATAAGTGGATATTACCTAAATGGGATTGTGTCTTTACACAATCAAGATTCTACAAGGATTCAGTCAAGAAAATTTTGTCTAACAGCGGGAGGCTAAGTCCACACAGAAATAGAACTGTGACTATACGGGTATCAATATGAGTAAAAGAGAAACCCAAGGACTTGTCCCACAAGAACTGGGTCAGAGAAAGAGTGCTCTCTGTGTCTCCAACAATTTCTAGATTTATTTCCAGGAGAGGTGACAATAAGAAGAATTCACGACCGTTACTAGGGTTCAGATTAAGTGACGGCTTCAAAAGGACACACACACAGAAAAACCACTTTCCAAGTCTATTTATACCCAAAAAATATCAAACAGACAATAGCCCCTTAGAAATCCGCCAAAACATGTGTTGCATCGACATGCAATCGACGTGCGTCGATAAGAACTCGACGTAATATTGAGAATCATTCGACGACACTTGGCGCACCTTGCGTCGACATGCAGTCAACGCACTTGCGTTGAATAAAAGTCGATGTTACGTTGACATCTACTCAACGTAACGTCAACTAAGGATCTGTGTCAACTTTGAGTTCGGCTGCGTTGACAGCTAGTCGACGTGTGTCAATACGCACTCGACGCAATCTGCTATCCTTCTATGCCATAGGACTGGTCCTTTACCCATATCTCATATTAGTGGGTCCAACACACTCCTTACACCAATTTTTCTAAAGACTCTTATGTGCGACCATATAGAATCATATCGCGTTGGCAGCGAAACTAACTGTTTGACTACTTTTAGATCACTAAAGAAATACTAACATGATCGTACGCCCGATTGTGCATATTATAAGCTTAAGATAACAAAAGTGATGCAAGGACATGAGCCTAGAGACACATTTCGTGTTCACAAGATGGGAAGGAATTAAACTCGTTAAATCGCAATCGAACGCATAAGATCTGATAAATGGATGGTTGGGATCATTCGATTTTGTCAGGAAAGGGGGCTTGAAACCATCACTCTTAACTTTATTTTTTCTCTCCAATGGATTTGAAAGGGAGGAGAGAAAGAGGGCTATTGGAGGGAATAAAGTGGTGTCACTGAATCTAGAGAGCTCTGATCGTATATCTGTTGTAGACAACACGTCGAAGATCACTCTACACTTCTTCTCTATGGATTTTCTTGAGGCATTTAAGGATAAGAAGTAATCCAAGAATGTAATTGTTAGGAAAAACCACCTCTTGATTTGATTTACAGTTAAATGGATTATTTAATAGGATATTACCCATGTTATATAGAAGGGTAAATTTTGTAATAAGGACTTAGTATCTTGACTACAAGATCTTCTCCTAAGAAAGCAGCAAAAGAACGTAGCATCAAAGTCGAGCAGCATCGAAATACTATCAATGTAACATCAAACACCAATGAGAAATTTGTGTATGTGTCATTATCTTAAAACATAGCTAGAAAGTGGCGCTAAATATGTAAGATGAGTCGAAAAGAAAATTCGTGCTACGTCAAAATCGTTCAAATTAACGCCACATCTTCAGATAACATTGAAATTGTAAAAGATAATCGACTTCACCAAAAAACAATGTTGAATAGCCACACAACAAATAAGACCCTCGTTGATTCCTCAAAACTACTCCAACAGTCATCTCTCTTAGAAGTCGTCATACTAAAGATTGAGGCCAAAATACAGCAGTTAGAAGATCTATATGAGAATTCAAAACGTGACAAGGATATAAATATGTATACAAACAAACAAAAAAGAATAGAATCAAAACAAAAAAATAGAAGTTATAAAAGTAATAGAAGCAATAGTAGCATAAGTAACAATAGTCAAAGAAAACAATAAGAAGAACAAAACAACAAGAAGAAAAGAATGAGAAGGAAGATTCATCTTCCTCAAGTAAAAGAATGAGTACTTCTAAACTACAATCAAAAAGAAGAATCTCCCTCTCTCATAAGATTCAAATGAAGAAGCCCTCACCCTGAAGGGTCATTGTTGAAGATCATGGCTCAACCTTATCCCTCAAATTTGTTATCAATAAGAAGACCAGATTGCCTCTCTCATTTGAAATCCACACATCATTTCAAATCATAAGTTCCTTCAAACTATTGAAGGACACATTGAGGAAAATCTATCTCAAATCAACATGTACAAAGGAGTCTTAAGAATCCCTTCTCAAAGGATTCAGTGGTTGAGCTCCCTTATCAATAACTCATTTGGTTTCAGAGAAACCTTATCAAAAACTCCCAGTTCTGAGAGTCTCTTTATCAAAATACTCAGTTATTGAGTTCGTTTATCAACAACTCACTTAGTTTCAAATTGACCTTATCAATAAATCTAGGTTCTTAAAGTCTCCTTATCAAAAGACTCAACACTAGAGATAGTGAAGTTTCTATTGCAGTAGAAGAGTAGACGTACCTATGTTTGGGCAACCACTATATTTCTTGTGTCATCTGTGTTGTTTGCATTCTCTCTGAATAATTTCCGCACTTTTATTTATGCTATATATGTGATGTGAAAAAGAGATATTCCAAGAAATAACTCGAGTAAAAGTTTAATTACTTTATTCATCTCCCTCTATAGTGTACCTAAGTGATTAGGTTCTCACTCCTTTCAATTAGTATCAGAGAGATATTAATCAAAAAATGCTAACACCTTGATCAATATGATCTCCTGAGAACTAATCACTTAAGAAAAACTCACATCACAAACATGCATGCATCATAAAATAAAGAATATGCAACCACAATACCTTCTGCTTGCAATTTAGATAATTTATCTTTTTGGAAATCTAGAATTAGATTGTATATCAATTCTATTGATGAAAAAATTATGATGTTCTCAGAACAGGTCATGAATCACAAACAAAAATAAATGAAGATAGAGAAAGAATGCACAAATACAAAAATGAACACTCAAAAAGAAATAGAAAGGCCAAAGAATATTATAATGAAGACATGAATATTCTTATGACAACTCTGACTGATGAAATCTTTCTGAAAGTAGCTAACTACACTTCATCAAAAAAAATTGTGAGTCTCTAACAAAATTAGCAGTTGGTACTACTAATAAAAGGAGAAATACCCCACTAGTTTCTCCTAAGAAAACTATGGAGACAGCGACATCGCCTTGCTAAAATCAGAAGCCAAAGTGAAGAAATCATCTTAGGCTCAGATAATGAATAAAATATTGAAGATGTCAAAGTCAACGATATGACTCTCAATGTCTCAAATCCTGAAGAGGTCACTCAGGCAAGTGAGGTACAACTTCATAACTCAAGTACTTCCTGCACATTTGTGCCCATAAAAGACTTTGAAGTTCTTCACCTTGCTTATCTCAAAGTAGTGAAAAACAATAAAAGATCTTATGTAAGAGCTGACATCACTAAAATAAATGAAGATGAGTAATGCCACTGAAATAGAAAATTGGTCTATTAAAAATAAAATACAAAACTTGAAAGTGAAATTATTTCTCTAAAATCTGAAGTTGCTAAGTTGAACAATCAACTTTCCAAAGTAAAGGAATTTGAAAATTCCTTGAATGAAATAAGCAATAAGCTTAAAGACATCTCAAAAAAGTGTAAAATAAGGTTTAAGAATCTAGGGATAGAAGCCGAGCCTTCCATGTCAAAGGGACCTCCAAACATTGTTGCTTAGAAATGTTTAGTAGCATTTGTCAAAGGCAAAGCCTTAATGCATTCTGAAGATGTTTGCAAAAATCAAAATCTAAGGAAAATCCTCCTACCTTCTCTCTAGAAAGTTCTCTTAGGAAAGATGCAAGAAGATCAAATAAAGAAAATATGAAGCCTATTGAAAAGGAAAATAAAACTAAGTAGATAAAGTGTGTGTTGAATTGAAATCACACAATTTCCTATATGCATCAAATAGAGTTGTGAACATTGACCACAATGTCTTAGATTTGAAGAATCCTAGTCAATGAATACAATTTCAAAGTTTGATATAACATAAAGATCAACCCAAAATGGGCAAGCACTCAGACAAGTAAGATAGAACATAACAAATAACATTAATCAAAAAAGTTTGAGTATGCTTACAATAAACATTCCACATTCAATAGCCCTTAGGAACCTAAAATTTTATAACATTGCTAAGATTCAGGTTCCCTAATTACAATGCCCCCCCCCCCCAATTTCTTTGTAGTCTTATCTACATCCTCCTTCTATTTTTGTCTTTGCCGCTCAAAGTAGTTGTAGATCTTAGGATGATATCTACTAGGTTTCGTGGTATCCACTGGTAGAGTTCCAACCAGCATGTCCTTTCTGAACTTTCTACTTACCTCTTCTTAATTTTCCTACTTAGCCCATTCCATAGAACTGTATAGCTTGGCTCAATCTGACTTGTTCTCTTTGATCTAATTCCAGGAGGCCAGTATGATGACCTTGGAGGTTGGGCTCCATTGTACATAATCTGGCCTTATTTCCAGCTCTTCTCTGTGTTGCTTTTTCCTCAACCTCACATCCTCTTTCTCATCAGCAATCTCTTCGCCCTTTCCCTTTGATAGATGTTGAGAGGTGGGGCTGAATGCAATTATATAATCAGGAACTGCAACTACAATATCAGCATTAGCAACAACTCTAACTCCATCTTCAGGAACTGCAGACTTATCATATCGGATGACATATAGGCCCAGGGCTTCCCTGATTATATTGGAGGTCTAGATAGAATTGTCTCCACTTGCTCTTATCATTGACCTCTCCCCTTTTATGACTTTTTCTGTCATTAGATTGATTAGGGAGTCCTTGTAGGAGGTTATCTTGTTAGCCAAGTGATTGACACAAGCTCTGACATGATTCTTGACTTCCAACATATGATCATCTACGAATTGGGTGCAAACATCCATTCTCTTTTCAACAATCTTCATGTGCTCTTCGATGTTGATTTTTGTCATATTATGAACCATTTGCATATTTTCAGAGGTAGTGCACTGTTTTGTATGATATCATTTTGCCTCTTCTGAATCTGTTCAAATTGAAGTGTAGTATAATCTACAGCTGGAGCAGCTCTCATGAAAAAGTTGACTGTGTTTTCTTTCAGCCAATTGACTTTAAATTTGATGGAAGTAATTTCAGTAGAAAGATCCTTCTTCTGTTCTTTTACTAAATCATTTGTATACATCTCAATCTTTCTTCTTTTCTCATCAAGGAGCCCTCTTAGCTATGCCCGAAAAGAGGTGGTAAACTCATCAATCAGCTGAGTAAATAATGGATAGTTAACTTCTTCATGTCTTTCCCTTACATATCTCCCCATTTCAGAATTAGCTATTTCATATTCAAATGAGTGATCTGGAATATCAGTAATAAGGATAGACTTCTCTTTCTCATGCTCCTCAGCAAGTGATATGGCATCATCTCCTTTGTTTTCTTTGTCAGATACGTCTACTCTATCTTCATCTCCTTGAGCAGGGAGCTCAGGGTGAGTCTCTCCTTCAACAACAACAGCACTTGTGTTCTCCCCCTAAATAACAATACCTACAATAATGTTCTCCCCCTTAACATGATCATCCTTTTCTAAGATCTCCCCCTCAGTATCAACACAGATCCTATGCACAATAGTGTTCAAAAGATCTTCAACATATTCCAAAATGGTGTCTCCTTCAAAATCAGTAGGTGACACACTCCCGTTAAAATCCTTGGTAGCAGGCTCAAATTAAATTAAAAGTTAAGTACTCAAATCTATTCTCTCAAAAACATTTAAACTGGACAAGTAAGGGTCATGGGGTTCAATACTCATGTTGTCTAAAAAGCTACTATTGGTGCTTTCTTCTATAATTGACTCAGCTTTCTTTTTCTTTTCAGACTGCCTATCTTATCTTTCAAACATTTTGATGTACATCTTCCTCATCTGATGGATTTTTGCACTTAGCCTAGGATTTAGAATTTCTATAATAGTGTTGAGGATGAACTGAGACTGAATCCTTCCCATATTGGGCTCAGGGATGCACTCAATTTCCATATCAAATACCACCATACCCCCAATTGGTTTTCTTAGAGAGAGTCATTCTAGTCATTAGTTCAAATAACTTTCTTAAAATTTTGTCATGAGACCCGACCTTACATATAGAGGCTTTTCTGATGATATCTGCCAAGAACTTACCCTTCAAATTCATGTATTTCCTTAGGATATACCCACTGGTATGTTTGGAAAGACCACACCATTTGAAGGCAAACTTTATATCTTCTTGAAACAGCCCATCTTCCTCTTCACCAGGGCTGAGCTTGGGGAGCTTCAGTGCCTTGCATATCTTCCTTGCTATGAATTTAAGCTTTTCACCATTAATGGAGGTCTTGATTTTGGTGGAGGATGAGTCCACTTTTGCATTTGTGAATAGTTCTAGCACCTCACTCTTTCGCATAACATAGGGTTTGTAACATCCCATTTCCGGCTAGACCCCTAGGAGTCAGTCTGTCGTGAGAGAACCCTAGAAGCCCAAGAATTGAAGTACATCGACTGAGATTTCGGGTCACGGGTTGGTCACGCCCGTGACCTATGTGTCACGCCCGTGACATAGGGCGTGACTCCTTCGACGATTGTCGATCTCCTGAGACGATCGTCGAATTTGAAACCCGGGCCAGTCACGCCCGTGACCTATGTGTCACGCCCGTGACCTAGGGCATGACTCCTTCGACGATCGGCGATCTCCGTGAGACGATCGTCGAACTTGCAGCCCGGGCCTGTCACGCCCGTGACCCGGGTGTCACGCCCGTGACCTAGGGCGTGACCCCCTTCGGCAATCGTCGATCTCAGCGAGACGATCGCTGAGCGCGGAATTTGCAGACTTGACCCTGTCACGCCCGTGACCAAGGTGTCACGCCCGTGACCAAGGGCGTGACCCCCTTCGACGATCGTCGATCTCAGGAAAATGATCGTCGAGCTCAAAATTTTCAACACTGGCATGTCACGCCCGTGACCAACCCGTCACGCCCGTGACCACCCCCCCCCCCTCTTCGACGATCGTCGAGGTCAGGAAAACGATCGTCGAACTCAGAGTTTTCCACGCAGGTCTGTCACGCCCGTGACCGACCCGTCACGCCCGTGACCACCCCCCCCCCTCTTCGACGATCGTCGAGGTCAGGAAAACGATCGTCGAACTCAGAGTTTTCCACGCAGGTCTGTCACGCCCGTGACCGACATGTCACGCCCATGACAGAGGCCGAAATGCCGGTTCAGGCCAGAAATTATTCTAACACGCATGGTAATAATTGATGGTATGGGAAGTTACACCAGGAGTATTTATGGGCTGTTTCCTACTCTAATTATTTAATAAAATAAGGAAATGTTGGTCCAATAGGAAATCGCCACCTGGCAAATACCACTTCGTTTCCAGCATTTCAACTGCCTCTACTATAACCGAAACACCATTAAGAGGAGCCTTCATGACCATAATTGCTTACCCCTTTCCCCTCCCCCACTTGCTGATCTATAAAAGACCCCTTAGAGCAAGATGAGAAGGTTACGCTCTTGACCAAACGGATTCAGATAATTGTTCTTGTTGTAGGAGAAGTTTGGCAATGCCACCACTGCGCCATGGCACCCCGTCGTTCATCTCGCCTCCAAACCGCGAACAAGGTCCTCCTCTACTTCTTCTCTTATGGGTAGATCTTAGGTTCTTAGAAATGAAGTACGTGCTCAAAGGAGCCGGACCAACCTCGTGTTTTCATGGAAAACCATGGAAAAATATTGTTTTGAGTTCGCCGGAAACCGCCACCTCCGGCGGCCAAACCACCGCTGACCGATAGTCATAGCCTCAACGGAGGTGGTGGTGGTGGTGGCTGGCCAGGGAAGTGATCGGACAGCCGGCGACGGATCACGGAAAGGTTACAGGGAATATTATTTTCTGTGTTCTGGTTTTCAGGTTTCTGTAGAAGATGAACAGTAAAATCAATTTATAATATATAAGTTATGTATATAGTACATAATGAAAAGTTAAATTATTGAGTATATTTTGAGGCTGCAAATTGAGGCACTTAGAGGCCGATTTAGGAAAAATGACTTGTCACGGAAGTCGTAGCTCTTTGAGTCTAGATTAATTTAAAATTAGTTTCAACTCGTTTGGCTAAGCGGTTTGACCGCAGCACCTGTCTTAATGGGGGCTGTACCTAAGGTTTGACAGAAACTAAAATGGATGCGCACGCTTCATCCCTTGTCCAAATGACCTGAAATTTGGGCAGGGGGTTAACCTTAGCTATATCTAAAGGCAGTCCAAAAATGGGAATTTTTGGAGATACTTTGCCTAAAGTTTTTGTTTTAATTTCATAAAGATAGAGGAATTTATTTATGTGGTCAAATAACCTCCAAACCCTCCCAAATTTTGGTGAGTGGTCCCTGGCTATAAAACTTAGCTTTGTACAAAGTTTCAACTCATTTGGATGAGTTTTGGATAGGGAGTCACCTATTCTTAACTAGGCAAAAGTGAGGCATTTTTCAGTAAAAAGTGCACGAGAGGTTGGAACGGTCAAATCACCTCAACTGAGGCTGATATCTTGACCACTGACTTGTAAGGGTTATTATAACCCACTTGGAGAAAATGGTGTGATTTAGGGTTGGTTTACCCTAGGATCCAAACTCAAACCCTAAATGGAGGGTTTTGAGGGTTGTGAAGGACATGGGGGCAATTGCTCTCGTATTGCCTTGAAACTCTGTAGAGTTGATATTAGCACGATAATAATTGTCTGGATGGAATCTTGGAGAATTTGGAGACAAGTAGATGCCTCAAAACCTTAATCTTAGCTTTAGGTTAAAATACTAACTAAGCACAATCCATCACTAATAATTATCTAAAGGCTGTGAAACTCGGGTAGAGTTAGTTTTGAAGTGGGTAGAATTTATAGAAATTTTACTGGAATTTTATGATATTTATTTTCAGCACTTCGTTTGTAAAGTTGATTATAACCCCAATTGATATTTTAATTATTTGTACCTTTTTGTTCATGAAAATCTCATGAAATCTTGGAAATAAATGTTTTAGGATAGAGTGGTTACCCTTGAATTTTCGTATAATTTTTAGTTGAGTAAATCTAGTACTTTTTTCACAAATGTTAAAAAAGGGTTCTATGCTTTGAAAATTATTTAGGGATGATTTTATTACTGAAAAATTATGAAACTGGGCCAGTGCTATTTTTAAGCCTTTATCTACATATTATAAATTATTAATAATTTTTGGAAGAATATTCTCTGTACTTGGTTCATAAATAATGGAAGATAGTAAATATTACTAAAATAGTTTTGTTGCCCTTTTGATAATAGAAAAATTATGATACTTTGGATTTACCCTATTGAGATAACCTACTATTTATCATAAATTTTCTGGACATCTTGCATGAGAACTTAGGGTAGTTCTTGTTCAAACTGGTAGCCCTTGGGATTTTCGAGGAAATTAATTAAATGCCAGATAAATTAGGAAAATTACCACATTCTGTACTTAGGCTATTTTTATCATGATAAGTCTCCAGTAAATAATTTAGGGCATTTGGATGAGTTTTGGGATTATTGCATAACCGGTTCGACATATAGTCTAGGTTGGTCTGCATATAGCAAATTTGTGAATTGCAATAGGACATGGTCTGAGAAAGTCGTTGGAGTTAGTCATTTTGTCTGGGTGGATAATTGTGGATGATATCACATTAGGATGATATGAAGAGTAAAGAGAAGTAGTGATAACTGGAGTTAAGAGGTGCTCGGGTTCGACGAAAGATCGTCTTTCCTGAAGAGAGGAAGGTTAAAAAAATCACCCTAGGATAGTCTATCGTAATATGAGAATGGAATGAGTAAAGGGGATCAACCAATAACAATAAGTGCCTTGCGAAAGGGAACGATGGGCTTCAGCTACCATCATAGTTCCTAGTGCCCTTTGAGAGCCCTTCACGGGGAATACTGGGGCAGTCCTGGTTAACGTAAACAGTAATAACAAACTGACAAGAGTAACTTAGTAATTAGGGCTGCACCTTTCACAAACACTGTTGGCACGGGAAGATTGATGAGAGCTTCAGCTCGGTTGGATAAGAGACGGACGTTTTGGTCCGGGGAGCTTCGGCTCGGTTTTTGTGTGTTTACAATTAAACTTGCATGTGCATAAAAGGAATGAAAATTAAGGTGGTGGGTCTTCGGTATTGGAGAGTCGATGCACCGACGCCATTACGCTGACTCGGCAAGTGTGGTTAGCATTTCGCCAACAGAAGTCCGGTGCGCCAGCCCGCAAGAGTACGCAGGCGTCCGCTTAGTGCACCAAGCGTTGAGGCGTACGATAGGTCTGACCGGTAGTGCTTTACTGGTTTAGAGGTGGGCGAGTACCAATCCACCACTTCTGTCTGCCACTACGGAGGTATCCTTGGAGGTAACGGCTCCGAAAGGGGGAACTAAAGGTCTGTGTGCACAGAGTCGGGTGTGTGAGTTGCACTTGCATGTTTCATCATACCCACTTGCATGTCATAGCATAATCGATTCATTTAACCCTGACACCTAAAGTATAAGTGGTATGGGACGCTTATACATTAGGACCTGCTAAACGACCCCTTGGTCTATAAGCTTGTGTGGGCAAGTTTATAAATTAAGGTTAATTTCAATATAAATATATGCTGCTGTTTGATAACCAACACCCCAACGTATAAGTGGTATGGGACACTCTATACGATGAGAGCCTTGCAGAAGATCCCTTGGCTTATGCGCTTTCGCACATAAGTTAAGGTTACCTTTCCTACTTTCTGTTTCTGTCATATTTATTATAGAATTGCATGATTAGTTCCGCTGCCATCTGTTTCTTGATTAAATATCCACCTTCATGTCCTTCCCTTTCTTCCTCTCCGCTCGGTACCTAGGAGCCATGGGGGAAGGGGTAGGGGATGATAGGGCTTAGTCTTTATGACTAACGGTTTTCGAACCGAATCATTTAGGGGATCGCGGAGCCCAGCATAAAGGAGCAGCCCCAGAGACCGGTGCGCTTGGAGATGGGGCAGTCTAGCTCCGGAGTTCATACAGTCGGGACCGTGAGTCTCGACCCTGAGTAGTTTCTGTTTTTGCTTCCGCATGAGAGATTGTAGTGAGGACATGATGTACCGGGCATAAGCCCGCATTTATAGTACTCTGATTATTGATATTCTGTGGACACTCCCTTCGTGGAGATTTTATTCTATATATATGATATACTTTCAGTTGACTTGCTCTTACTTCAAATATTGTGCTACCTTTTTGAGATCGAATTGGCCGGCAGAATCGACGCCTTGTGGTGATGACCCTTTAGGACATGAAGGTATCACCGCAAAGCGGCGATTCTGGGCCTAAGACCCCGGGTTTTTTTTTAAAAAAAAAAGGGGTCTTACAGGGTTTTGATAATAGAAATTCAAGTTCAACGGCTGATAGAAGTTGAATGACAGATTGAATATCTTATGGAGCATCTCTGAATCCATTCTGCACAATTTCACATCCCTCAACGAAGAATTCAACACACTTGGGAGGCATTGAATAAGAGAGATTGAGCAAGGAGTACAACACGGTGCGAGAAATCTAGGGTACAAGACGAAGAATTTCAAAAGGGAAATAGAATGGTAGAGTTTATTCTACCCACGATTTCTATTTATACCCTACTATACTCGAGAAGGTAGAGAGAAGCGTACTTTGGCATGATTTATAATTTAGTTGGATGGTTATGATTTAACCTGATAGATCTGATGCTTTCCGACCCATTAGAATATTTGCGTCAAGTCCATTTGATGCCAAAGGTGTCCACTCGATGCCTGGACGTCTCACTTGACGCCAATATTTCTCACTCGATGCCAAGAGTTGACCCAACGCCCGACACTTCATTAAATGTTAAGTCGGTTGACCTTTTTTTTTCTTTATGTTTTCCTGCAAAATAATTAGCCTCCAAAAGCACATATAGACATTTTTATATTTAATGACAATAATAGCTTTAAGTCATTAAAATTTTCTACTTACTTCGAATTTAACATCGCTAATTCAAATTTGAAGAAATTAAACTTGGCTTCAACAAGAGGCTTAGTGAAGATGTCAGCCACTTGTCTGTCTATGGGGACAAACTCAAGGATGATATCTTCTTTCTCAACACACTCTCATAATAAGTGATATCATATTTCAATCTGCTTAGTCCTGCTGTGTGATACAGGATTCTTAGTCATTGAAATAGTACTAGAAGAGTCACAGAATATAGGTATTTTTACTTAGCTGGATATTATAATCCTGAAGGTGATACTGGATCCACGGGAGTTGTGTACAACAACTCCCTGCTGAGATATATTCAGATTCTACAGTAGTGATTAATACACTTGTTTGATTTTTACTGCTCCATGATACCAGCCTTCTTCCTATAAATTGGCAAGTACCATAGGTACTCTTTCTACCTTCTTTTCAACCTGTAAAATTTGTATCTGAATAGCCTGTTAGATATAAATCATCATTCTTAGGGTAACCAAGTCCAAGATCTTGTATGCCCTTAAGATATCTCAGAATCCTCTTTGCAGCTGAGTAGTGAGATTCTGTAGATCAAGCCTAGTACCTAGTACAAACACATATAGCAAATATAATGTCTGGTCTACTAGTTGTCAAATATAGGACAGGGCTAATTATGCCTCTATATAAGGTTTCATCAACTTGCTTGCCACTGTCAACCTTGTTTAGTTATATACTTGACCCCATAGGAGTTTTCATGATGGAGGCACTCTCCATTCCAAATTTTTTGATTAACTCCTTGGTGAACTTAGACTGAGATATAAATATACTATCCTCAGATTGCTTAACTTGGAGACCCAAGAAATATTTGAGTTCACCCATACTGCTCATCTCTAATTGCCCTTGCATAAGTTAAACAAACATTTTGCATAGACCATGATCAGTAGACCCAAAATTTATGTCATCAACATAAATTTGGACTAGGCTAATCATATCATTGACTTCCCTTAGAAATAATACATCGTATATCTTTCCCCTTGAGAATTTGTTCTCAATAAGAAAACTAGACAGGGTTTCATATCAAGCCCTTGGGGTTTGTTTTAACTCATACAAAGTTTTTCTTAAATTAAATACATGATTAGGAAAAGAAGGATTGATAAAACATGATAATTGCTCAACATAGACCTCTTCTTTTAGGTCACCATTCAAGAAACTGATTTCATATCCATTTGGTAGACCATAAATTTTTTGTAAACATCATATGCAAGAAATAGTCTTATAGCTTCAAGTCTAGCTACTATTTCAAAGTTTTAATCAAATTTAATGCGTTCTTCTTGCCTGTACCCTTTAGCTACCAGTCTAGATTTATTCTTCATTATAACACCATTTTCATCTAGCTTGTTCCTGTATATCAATTTAGCTCATATGATGTTATGTTCTTGAGGTCTGGGAACCAGCTTCTAGACATTACACCTTTTGAACTGGTTTAATATTTCTTGCATAGCCACTATCCAGAATGGGTCTATGCTGGCTTCTTTAAAATTCTTAGGCTTTACTTAAGACATGAAACTAGTTCTCATAACTATATTGAGATTTCTGTTCCTTATGGTTACACCTTAGCTTGCATCCCAATTTATCAATTCTCTGGGGTAGTCACTTAAATTTCTAACAGCTACTGGTAGCCTATCTCTAACTCCTTTAATTTCAGCTTCAGTGGGTTGGGGTTCTTCCTCTATCTACATTCTAGCTTGTCCTTCTACTGGTATGAGCACACCATCATCCTTTTCTTATTTAAATGGAAGTGTGTCTTCTATGCTCAGCTAATCTATTCTTAATTTTGCACCTGTAGCACTAGAAGAGCTTGGCAGCTCATTATGAATCATGGAAGTTTCATCAAAAATAACATTAATAGACTCTTCTACAACCTGATTTATCAAGCTAAAGATCTTATAGGCTTTGATATGGCTGATATACCCAACATAAATACTCTCATAGGATTTTTCAGCAAATTTGGTCAAGTAAGACTTCCTAGTGTTAAGCACATAGCACTTGCTTTCAAAAATTATAAAATAAGTTTAATTTTGTTTTTAGCCCTTCATTAGCTCACATGGAGTCTTCTTATGATATTTGCTGATAAAGGCCCTATTTTGTACATAACATGTTGCTTTTACTACTTTAGCCCAAAAATATTTCACGAGAGAAGTGTCATTCAGCATGGTTCTTCCAGCCTCGATGAGAGTTCTATTTTTCTCTCAACAATACCATTTTGTTGGGGTATTCTTTGAGAGGAGAATTCTTAAGAGATACCTTACTCTTTGCAGAAGTTTGTCATGCATTCAGACTAAAATTCAGTGTCATGGTCACTTCTAATTTTGACCACAGTGTAACCCTTTTCATTCTAAATTTGCTTAACAAAGGTCATAAAGCTATCCAAAGTATCATACTTTCTCTTAAGAAAGAATACCCAAGCAAATTTGGATCATCAACAATCACAAAATTATAGACTTTCCTACATAGACTATGAATTGACATATGACCAAATAAGTCTATATGAAGATGGTAGAGATAACTCTTAGAATCGTTGGACCCTATGCTTTTGAAGGAGGCATTTGTTTGCTTTCCCTTTTACCATACAAAACAAATGCCTTATTTGGTACATTTCAAGTTAGGTCCATTTTTTACTAGCCCTTCACTAAAGAGCTTACTGATAGACTTGTAGTTCAATTGAGCAAGCCTCTTGTGTCATTGCACATTGCAAGAGTTTTTCTCATTTGCCACAAGTCAAACTAGAGAATTAGAATATATACAAAGAGAATTAAGACAATAAATATTCCCACTCCAAGTGCAAGTCAGAATGATCTCTTGGACAGTTGACCTTTTGATTAGGAACTTATCCATATGGAAAACAATGACATAGCCTAGATCATAGAGTTGGCATATGCTGATCAGATTGTGTTACAATTCTTCCACATAAGCTACTTTTGAGATTGTAACTATGTCATTGGTGATCATACCATAGCCTTTTGTCACTCCTTTATGAATCACCAAATATAACTTTGGGTTCATTCTTTATTGGAGTAAAGTCTTTCAGATGGCTCCTTGTTCCAATCATGTGCCTAGAACACCCACTGACCAAGTACCAAATAGGCATCTGATTGGTTCTTAAACATACCTGCAAAAAGGATTTTATTTACCTTAGGCACCCAAAGAAATTTGGGTATAAAAGAAAAGGGGGGAGATAATATCTGAATAACTCTAGCGGGGGGGCGAATAGAGTTTATAAAAAAAGCTTTTATCTTTTTACAAATATTATATTAAGTGACAAAGTAGGTGATTATATATATATATATATTTATAGCTAAGTAATGATATCAGAGATAAACTAAAAACTATACTAAGCTAACCACAACACAAGCGGAAAGGAAACAACAAGCACAACCCAGACAACACAAGAACTTTATAGTGGTTCCCCAACTGGGTACATCCACTCTTCTACCACCCTTGGTAGGAATCCACTACAGGTTTTGATCATGTGGCTGCCACCAATATATCTATTTTTAGGGAGATATAGCAACCCTTTGAGCTTTTGACCAGGTTCCCAAAAACCAACCTCAAGTCTTTTGGAAGGAGACTTATAAACCAGTCTAACTTTGAAGGGAGTTAAAACCATGTACAGAGGTGGAAGGAAAAGTTGATGAGAGTCTTCCCTTTTCTCAATTAGCAAACTGAGAAGATTTTGTGGATTCAGAATGTTTTCAAATCTCCCCCTGAGATGTTGATGGTTCAGGATGAGAAGCTTTGCTAAGGGTGTGGTAGGCCTTCAGCTTTGTAAGACCAGATCCAGGAACTCTAGACAGATGGAGATTTGTTATCTATGCAAGATCCTGGAAAAGAAGAATAAGAAGACTTTGGATATATTATTGTTGTTCTTCTTCTTCCTTCTTCTTCTGAGCACTGTAAGAATAGAGATTGAGAGCAGCTTTGAAACAATGAACCCGAGAACACTTTTATTCTTCCTACACTGTACTGTTAGAAAACTATGTTGTGTTTTTCTGTAAAAACTCTTGTGTCTCGTATATCTCTTTCTGTGTTGCTGAATGATTATTTATAACAGAGTATATAAAAAACGAACAGAAAAAACTCATTTGCGAATTCAAATCATGCAATAAATGCGCTGCTAGAAAACTGGGAAGGAAAACAGTAAGCATGCCTTTGCAATATTGATTTCCTCATCTATCCCGAGAAATATGTCAAGTAAATTCTCTAACGAATACCATAATCAATGCTGCCATAAACAGCTATATTCATAGGGAATATAAGCATTGATTACTCAGCGAAATTACGACTTAATATAATAAAGGAATAGATATGGAAAGAATAAGGAACAAAACATCTTTCAGTTTTCGTTGACCAGGGAACAGATTTTGTCAAGCTGCAATCAGAGATCGTCAAACTGAGAAATCCTGTTCTTCGACCTGAGCTCTGCGAACTGAATACTGAATAAACTAAACTAAAACTGTGCTCCAAGTTCGTCGACCTAAGTGTCTGCTCTATAATGAAAGATTGTCGACAATAGAACTTGAATCACCAGAATTAGTCGAGCTGAGAAATAGACTGAGAGAAAACGTTGACCATAGAATAACTTCTTCTGAAGGATATCGTCGACCTGAGTTCTATGATCGTCTTGCTCAACTTAGAAAAGGATCTCCAAGTTCTTTGAGCTGAGTTCGACGAACGTCGAACTAATTTCCCAGACTGCATAGAATCTTCTAAAGCTTCAATCGGAGGCACACTTCTGGCAGGTCCATGGAGATAAACTTTGGAGGACTAGCCTAAGACCTAGAAAGCAAAACACTGACCCTGACTATATAATATAGGTCAATAAGCCTAATAAGTGAACCTGGCCCAAATCAAAACAGGGGTTCCAACAATCTCCACCTATTGAGGTTACTTCAAAAAAAAATAACAACAGAAAATCATAGCAAAAGATATAGAGCTAATAGAATAAATAAGCTATCAGCAATAATAAAAGCTATGGAAAGATATTGGTCAAAACATAATAAAAATAGAGAGCACAAAAAAAATCAAGGGTCCTTTGGAGGGGCAGAAGATTTTGCAAATAATATGGTTCTTTTGGGATCTGTTGCTTCTTTAAGAGTCAACTTCATATCAGCATCACCAAGGGTCTTCTGGGTAACAGCCATTGGAACTACAACTTCTTGATGGAGATTCATGTATTCATCAGCATTGAATAACTTTCCAACCTGGTATCTCTCTAATTCCTTCTTCCTGTAGGAAGACATTGTTGAGAAATGAGAGGCATCCTTGCCTTCTTCTCAAGCTTTCCTTATCTGAGAGAGAGCTACAAGCTCATTGAATCTTGTCATTCTAGTATTGGGGTCCAATTTTGGATCATATGTTATAATGGGATGACTCTTTAGGCTTTTTCTTTTTCTGGGAGAGAAAGAGGCTCTAGGAGGGCTGAACGACATAGCTGGAGGAGGAGCAGAACTTCTGGAAGAGGAAGGTGTTTCTGAGGAGGATACCTGCTTCCAAAATACTGAGAAGCTCTTCCTTGCCTGGAATAAGTCTGATTGACATTAGAAGATCTCTGGCTAACAAGTCCAGTTGCACCTGCAGCTGGAGGAGGAAGAGGAGGACCTCTCCCATCCCTTTTTGGAGGAGGAGAGGGAGAGTATCTCCTTGATTTCTTCCTAGCTTTCTGCTCATTCTTTGAAAGCTTCATCAAGTGAGGCATACCTTGATAAGGCTTGATCTTATTGAGAATATAGAAGGCGATATCATTTTTGGGATTAGGCTTGGGAACTGGTACTGAAAATTTTTTCTTAAGCTTCATTTTCTTTGAACTTGAATCTTCTTCTGAATCATCATCATCATCATCTTCATCATCAGAATCTTGGAAATCATATAAATCATCTATTGCCTTGAGTTGTTCTGCTGTAATCTGGGGAGGAGGGGCCTGAGGAGCAGGAGCTTGAACTAGGACTAGAGAAACAGTTTCTGCTGGAGGAGGCACAGCTGGCACTGGATTAGTCATAAATATATCTTCTGAATTCTCTGACAGGAAGGAGTCCAGATCAGGCAAGGAGAGTCATCCATCATATAAGTGGGAGGAAACATAACCTATGGCCCAGCCTCAGATATTTTCTCAAGTACAACTATATCTAGCTTAAGGATTACATCAAAACTGGCCTTAATAGTAGATATCATCTCTGAGCTAATAGGAGATGTATAACAAACAATATATGTACAATACTAATTGGAAACAAATGAAATAACATTTATGTACATGAGGTTAAAAGAATTCCAAACTGAAAGTAGGTCAACATCTGGAGAGATGAAACAGTCTCCAGAGTAAATGTCCAGATCTATATCAGATGTCTCAGAGTCTGTATCCAAAAATTCAGAAAGTTCTGCATACAGTTCTGCATCAGGTAATTCTGTATCAACAATATCTTCACCTACTGCTGTTATTTCTGATGTTGGAGCTACTGGAGCTGCGTCTTCATTTAGTATCTCCCCCTACCTGGTTTCAGTAGGCACTGGAGCCAGGCCCCTAACAGAAGGAGGAGGGATAGGGAGGGAATAAAGCTGAGAAGCAAGAGTAGAGATGGAGGAAGCAAGAGGTGAAATGGCCTCTGTTATGAGTTGTTGAAGGAGTGGAGTGATGGATTGCAGAATGGAGGAAATGGAGGGTGAAGTTAATTCCATGAATTCTGGTGGGGTCTGAGTAGAGACTGATGGATTGATAGTAGAAGATGAGGGATGAGAATCGAGCATTTGCTCATCTGGAAGGGATGGATAATGACTTTGAGATGAAAGAAGATTGAATGAGGGTAGGGATGATAGATTATGAAGAGGGAAAATATTAGTAAGATGAGAAGGAAGAGAAGACAGAGGAGGAGTAATAGATTCTAGTGAGAGATCTTGCTCTAGATGTTGTTGTACCAGAGAAGAAATTGGGGTTTGTGGAGGTGTAGATTGATGAACTGGTGAAGAAGGGTGGATGGGGGAAGAAGGAGGTGTAAGTGTAGGTTGATGTGTTGGAGCTGAGGAGATTTGTTGGAGGGATGTTGAAGGAGTTTGGACAGGAGGAGGAGGAGGAAAAGAATTGTCCTCTGCAGGGTGGGGAGTGGTTGTAACTTCCCTAGTACTCTCAAAAGTCTTTGAGGAGGATGCCCGTGAAGGCTTTGGGATTTTCCTCTCCAACCTGCCAAATAGGGCGCAAGATATCCACTTGGAGTCATTGATGAATACTGTTGTGGTGACAAGTAAATCATCAGCCTTGGCCTTCAGAAATAGGCCTAGAATCCTGGCAAAACAGACTTCTTTCTTTGAATTCTTTCTCCTGATCAAATTGAACAACACTTGCCCCCAGTTAACTTCCTTTTTGTTAACCAAGGCGCACATTACAAGGAATTGTTGCCTTGTAATGTAGTCGTGGGCAGTTTGTTTCCCAAACAATACCTTACCTACATCATCGACCAGAAACTTATACGCCGCTGACAAGTTCTTCTTCAGCAATTTGTTAGGGTTTCCTTCTGAGTGACCCATCATAACCAGCAAGTTCTCAAATTCACCATGATCTAACTCGATATCATCCGAGCCATTAACAAAACCAAAAGCTTCGGAAAGAACTGCAGTGGTTAGAGTAACCTGAGTTCCAGCAATAGAGCCAATCATTTCTTCATCAGAGGAGGAGGACGAGTAGACCCACTCGCAAATTTCTGCAGTCGGAAACTTTATCCTTTCAGACATCAAACGCTTTAGATTCTGGTCCTCAAACAACTGGAGGATGTCGAGGAAAATTTTGTCTGAATGCTTGAATGAATCAAAGTCTATATCAAAGTTGGTGTCGAACTTCATTCCAGCGAGAGTAGATCCTGACGAGGCCATCGTTCTAAGAGAATCACCTGCACAAGAAAAAGCGATCAAGAGCAAAGGGAACTGAAAGCGCGGGATAAAGCTCAAAGAAGAAAGCCTAATAAAGGTTTTCAGAATATGAATCCACAAGCTCAGCCCGGTGAAGAAGAAAATTCTTCGATCTCCGGTCGACGAAAATTTCCTAAAGAGGTAAATTCGTCGATATCAGAAATGAAGAGATGGAATAATTTCATCATCCTCAGAAATGTTTCCTGAAACAGAATCGTCGATCTCTGGTCGACGAACCTGACTTCACACAGAGATTTCGTCGATCTCCGATCGACGAACTCCCAACGAAATGATTTCAAATTGTCGATCTCAGGTCGACGAATTATTATCAAATCGATTTCCATAAGGACAGATTCAAAATTAAGCCTTGACATTTATCATTCCAAGCTGATTCATAAAGAACAGATGTTTGGTTTCATCCAATGGTTTGGTGAAGATATCTGCCTTTTGCAAATCAATGGAGACAAACTCAAGCTTAATTTTCTGTTTGTCCACACAGTCTCTTATGAAATGATGTCTTATATCTATATGCTTTGTTCTAGAATGATGCACTGGATTATGTGCTATAGATATAGCACTGGTACTATCACAGAATATGGTTGAATTCTTTAGATTGAAACCATAATCAAGGAGTTGGTTTTGTATCCATAAAATCTGTGAACAGCAACTACTAGCTGCCATATACTCAGCCTCAGTAGTTGATGTAGATACAGAAGTTTGCTTTTTGCAAAACCAGGACACAAGTCTATCACCTAGGAACTGGCATGTTCCTGAAGAATTCTTTTTGTCCACTCTACATCCAGCATAGTCAGCATCAGAAAATCCAGTATGCTCAAATGCTGACTCTGTTGGATACCAGAGTCCTAGATTAGGACAACCCTTTATATATCTTAAAATTCTTTTAATAAAAATATGATGAGATTCTTTAGGGCTCATCTGGAACCTATCACATAAACATGTAGCAAACATGATATTTGGTCTGCTTGCTGTGAGATATAGTAGGGATCCAACAATGGCCCTATACCTGATCTGATCAACAAGTTTTCCATGTTCATCAGAATCTATTACAGCATTGGCAGCCATGGGAGTCTTCATAGAAGAGGCATCAGCCATCCCAAATTTCTTAATAAGCTCATTTGTATATTTAGACTGGAAATAAAAATTCCATCAGGAGATTGCTTCACTTGAAGACGTAGGAAATAAGATAGCTCTCTCATGCTACTCATCTCAAACTTTGAATGCATTAGATCAGAAAATCTTTTGCACAGTTTGGGATTAGTATAACTAAATATTATATCATCTATATAAATTTGTACTACTAGGATTTTATCATGATACAATTTAGTAAAAAGAGTCATATCTACCATGCCTCTAGAGAACTTGTGTTCCAAGAGAAAGTTGGCTAAGGTTTCATACCAAGCTATTGGAGCTTGCTTTAAACCATAAAGAGCCTTATGCAATTTGAAAACATATGAAGGATGAGTTGGAGAAATAAAACCTGGAGGTTGTTCAACATAAACCTCTTCCTTTAGCTCTCCATTCAAGAATGCACTCTTGACATCCATCTGGTAGACCTTGAAATTTTTAAATGCTGCATAAGCTAGAAAAATCCTGATAGCTTCTAGCCTTACAACATGAGCAAACATTTGATCATAATAAATGCCTTCCTCTTGCCTATATCCTTGAGAAACAATCCTAGCCTTGTTCCTCACAATCATACCTTGAGCATCAAGCTTGTTCCTGAAAACCCACTTGGTCCCAATTACTGGATAGCCTTTAGGCCTTCGAACCAAGTCTTAAACTCTACATCTCTCAAACTAATTGAGCTACTCTTGCATTGCAATAATCCAGTGGGGATCTTGCTCTGCATCAGTTATGGATTGAGGCTCAACTTGAGAGAGAAAACAGGCATGCATCACATCATGGTTGAGTTGATGCCTTGTCTGTACACCTACTGGCATGTCTCCAATCACTTGAGATCTAGGGTGATCCCTTAGTGTGACAAGATCAGATGGTGGAGTTGGTTCAGCAACAGTAATTGGAATGAATTCCTCTTGTGAAATTACATCTGTTGTTGGAGGAAGTTCAACTGCTTCCACAGTTTCTTCTTCACTTTCTTTATCATATTGTGGAGGAGGATGTGATATAACCTTTGGTGTAAGGTTTAGTTCATCCATTTTCTCACACAAGTGAGGTACCTGCAATAGCTCATTGGTATAAATTTCTTTATCCTTGTAAAACATATTAGCTTCATCAAAGTTACATGCATAGATTCCTCAATTTTTAAAGTTGATTTATTAAACACCCTATAAGCTTTGCTGACTTGGGAATATCTTAGAAAAATTCCCATTGCAGAATTTGCTTCAAATTTTCTAATATATTTCTTTTCGTTGTTATGAATATAGCATATACAACCAAATACTTTAAAATATATGACTTTAGGTTTCTTCCCTTTCAGTAGCTCATAAGGAGTCTTATTCTTAAGTTTGTGTATAAGACTTCTATTCAGCACATAATTTGATGTGCTTACAGCCTCTGCCCAAAAGGATAGGGGCAAATAAGCATCTGCAAGTAATGTGCTTGCAGATTCAATTAGTGTTCTATTCTTCCTTTCAGCAACCTTATTCTGTTGAGGTGTTCTAGAAGTTTGTAAGCAATGTCTGATACCTTCCTTCCTACAGAACTCTTGCATAAGAAGAGACTCAAACTTTGTACCATGATCACTTCTGATCAATGCAACTGGCGTAGAGTACTCAATCTGTATGTTCTTGAGAAAATCTGTAAGAACCTTGAAAGTATCTTACTTAGATCTCAGAAAGAATACCCAAGTGAATCTAGAGAAGTCATCTACAATCACAAAAGTATAAGATTTCCCTCCTAGGCTTTGTACTGCTATAGGGCAAAAAAGTTCCATATGTAGTAATTATAATATCCTAGGTGAGTCACTTTTGTTTAATGATTTAAAACTAGATTTAGTTTGTTTGCCTAATTGACAAGCCCTGCAGAGCCCTTCCTTCTTGTAGGAACCAGAGGGAAATCCTCTAACAAGGTTGTCTTTAGAAAGCCTAGCAATGTTTCTCAAATTTACACGACTTAATCTTTTATGCCACAAATCATTTTGATTGCTAACAAGATTAAATAAACAAATTTCTGAACTGGCAGATTTAAAGTTTACTATGTATATGTTACCTTGTCTAATTCCAGTTAAAATAGTTTTATTGTTTGCAGAAATAATACATTGAGATTCAGAAAAGCAAACCTGATAACCTGAATCACATAACTGACTTATGGATATGAGGTTATGCTTGAGACCATTAACATATGCCACCTTTTTGAAAGTGACATCTCCACTGTTGAAGTCTCCATAGCCTTCAGTCTGTCCAAAGCTTGAATCTCCAAAGATTACTCTTGGACCAAGCTTGGCCTTGAAGTTGATGAGGTTGTCCTTGCATCCAATCATGTGCTTAGAGCACCCACTATCCAGATACCATTTATTTTGAGTGATAGGATAGGTCTTTACCTGCAATGAAACAAATTAAAAGTTCTTGACCCAGGTAACCTTGGGTCCTTGTTTCTTATCAAATGAGAAACAGGATATAAATGAACATTCAGGTTGGCTCTTATAACCTAAGGGGTGAAATATTCTAGGAGGAATTATCCATTGGGTGAATGGGTTGATGTTCTCCCTATATTGATTAGGTTTATTGTTATAGTTTCTGTTGGACTTTAAGTTTCTGTAATTTTGATCTGGGATTGACGAATTCTGGTGAGTTTGTCGACCTGAGCTCGACAAATTGGAATGAGATCTACGATCTCTGCTCGAAGAATGAAAGTATTCATTCTTAGGGCACCAATGTCTTCGATCTCTGGTCGACGAACCGTACTGGTTTCATCGATCGTAGATCAAAGAATACTTATTATTATGGCTTGTGTTCATAGTTCGTCGTTCTGAGGTCGACGAACTATTCACGTCTCGTCGATCTGAGTTCGACGAAAACTGCTGAACACTGTTATATCTATTATTTTTCTTATTCATAGATTTTTGTTTTATTTCCATTAGCTTTAGAACTTCATTAACTTTTAAACCTATTCAGTGTTCTTCTTTCCTTTATCAGAAATGAAATTTATAGGTTTTGATAGATTGTTCTTCTGGATTAGAGGTGGTTCACTAGATGAGGCACCTAATCCTAGTTTACTGTTATTAGTCCTAGCATTTAAGGTACTAGTTATATCTAGCAATTTCATGCTCCTGCCATTTAGAGATTCCTCTAGTTTCTTGGCCTTGCTTAGTTCAATTTTCAGAAAAACTATTTGTTCATTAGCTAAATTGAGTTCAATTGACAATTTAGCATTGTCAGCAAGATATTTATCTTGAGCAGTTAATTTCTCTCTAAGAAGTTTGATTTCCTTCTCAGAGCCTATTAAGTCTAAGCAAAGATTTTTAAATTCAGATTTAAATTCTTCTGATTCAAAATCATAAGAAGCAATTACCTGGTCTTCAGCAGACATTGATTCTTCATTATCTGAATCTTCAGCATCTGATTTGCTGCTGTAGGCATCAATTTCCATTAGGCAAACTTCCTTTGCCTTTTCCTCTTCTTCATCATCACTGGACCTGGAAGAGGATGACTCTTCTTCAATATTACTCTAAGTCTCAGCAATAAAACCCTTTTCCTTCCTCTTGTGCTTTCTTGAGGATGGTTTGCTGTGATGAGTTCTTCTTGACTCTTTTTCTCTTCTCTTGTCTTTCTTCTGAGCTTCTGGACACTCAGATATGTAGTGTCCTAGCTTCCTGCAACCAAAACAGACAATTTCTTTAGAAGATGTTGTAACATCCCATTTCCGGCTAGACCCCTAGGAGTCGGTTGGTCGTGACAGAACCCTAGGAAGCCCAAAAATTGAAATAAATCGACCGAGATTTCGGGTCACGGGTTGGTCACGCCCGTGACCGACCCGTCACGCCCGTGACCTAGGGCGTGACTCTTTCGACGATCGTCGATCTCAGGGAGACGATCGTCGGGCGCAGAATTTTCAACCCGGCCCTGTCACGCCCGTGACCAAGGTGTCACGCCCGTGACCTAGGGCGTGACCACCCTTCGACGACCGTCAATCCCAGTTCGACGATCGTCGACCTCAGAATTTGCCATTCGGTCATGTCACGCCCGTGACCCAGGTGTCACGCCCGTGACCAAGGGCGTGACCCCCCCCCCCCCTTCGGTGATCGTTGATCTCAGCGCGACGATCGCCGAGCGCGGAATTTGCCTCATGACCCTGTCACGCCCGTGACCAAGGTGTCACGCCCGTGACCTAGGGCGTGACCACCCTTCGACGACCGTCGATCTCAGTTCGACGATCGTCGACCTCAGAATTTGCCATTCGGGCATGTCACGCCCGTGACCAAGGTGTCATGCCCGTGACCTAGGGCGTGACCACCCTTCGACGACCGTCGATCTCAGTTCGACGATCGTCGACTCCAGAATTAGCCACCCGGACCTGTCACGCCCGTGACCTATGTGTCACGCCCGTGACATTGACCGAAACGACGGTTCAGGCCCGAAATTATTCTAACATGCGTGGTAATAAATGCTGGTGTGGGAAGTTACACCAGGAGTAATTATGGGTCGTTTCCTACTGTAATTTCTTAATAAAATAAGGAGATGTGGTCCAATAGGAAACCGCCAACTGGACATACCTTTTTATCTTTCACCGTTTCTTATCCCTTCACCGTAACCGAAATGTTATTAAGATGAGCCTTCATGACCATTAAGGCTTTACCCTTTCACCACCTCCCCACTTGCTGACTTATAAAAGACCCCTTAGAGCAAGATGAGAAGGTTACACTCTTGACCAAACAGAATCAGATCTTTGTTCTTGCTGTAGGAGAAGTTCGGCAATGCCACCACTGCGCCATGGCACCCCGTCGTTCATCTCGTCTCCAAACCGCGAACAAGGTCCTCCTCTGCTTCTTCTTTCATGGGTAGATCTTAGGATTCTTAGAAAGGAAGTTCGTGCTCAATGGAGCCGGACCTATCTCTCGTTTTCATGGAAAACCATGAAAAATGTATTTTTGAGTTCGCCGGAAACCGCCACCTCCGGCGGCCAAACCACCGCCGACCGATAGCCATCGCCTCAACGGAGGTGGTGGTGGTGGCTGGCCAGGGAAGTGACCGGGAGACCGGTGACGGATCGCGAAAGAGCTACAGGAAATAAGAGTTTCTGTGTTCTGGTTTTCGGGTTCTGTAGAAGATGAACAGTAAAAGTTGTTTATAATATATAAATTATGTAAATAATTTATAAGGAAAATATACTTAGATGAGCACATTTTGATGCTGCAAAACGAGGCACTTAGAGGCCGTTTTAGGAAAAAATACCAGTCACGAAAGTTGTAGCCCTTTGAGTCTAGTCTAATTTAAAATTGATTTCAACCCGTTTGGGTAAGCGGTTCGACCGCAGCACCCGTTTTAGTTGGGGCTGTACCTAGAGTTGGGCAGAAATTAAAATGGATGCCCACTCTTCGTCCCTTGTCCAAATGACCTGAAATTTGGGCAGGGGGTTAACCTTAGCTATACCTAAAGGCAGACCAAAAATGGGAATTTTTGGAGATACTTTGCCTAAAGTTTTTGTTTTAATTTAATTAAGTTAGAGAAATTTATTTAAGTGGTCAAATGACCTCCAAACCCTCCCAAATTTTGGTGAGTGGTCCCTGGCTATAAAACCTAGATCTGTACAAAATTTCAACTAGTTTGGAGGAGTTTTGGGTAGGAAATCTTCTACCCTTAACTAGGCATTAGTGAGACATCTTTTAGTAAAAAGTGCACTAAGAGTTTGGAAAGGTCAAATCACCTCAACAGAGGCTGATATTCTGACCTCTGACTTAGAAGGGTGTTATAACCTGCTTGGAGAAAAATGGTGAGGTTTAGGGTTGATTTACCCTAGGGTCCAAGCTCAAACCCTAAATGAAGGGTTTTGAGGGTTGTGAAGGACATGGGGGCAATTGCTCTTGTATTATCTTGAAACTCTGTAGAATTGACAAAAGCCTGATAAGAATTGTCTGGATGGAATCTTGGAGAATTTGGAGACAAATAGATACCTTAAAACCCTAACCTTAGTTTTAGGGTAAAATATCAAATAGGTAAAACCAGTCACTAAACCTTACTTAAAAGCTGTGAAATTCGGGTAGAGTGAGTTTTAAATCAGGTAGAACTTATAGCAATTTTTCTGGAATTTTATGTTGATTATTGCTTGCACTTCATTTGTAAAGCTTGCTATGGCCTTAAATGACGTTTTAATTGTTTAGAAATTTCTGCTCATTGAAACCTCATGAAATCTTCGAGGTAAATGTTTTATGTTAGAATAGTTGTCCCTCAATTTTTGTATGATTTTTAGTTGAGTAATTCTAGTACTTCCTTCACAAAAGTTAAAAAGGGGTTCTATGCTTGAAAAATTATTTAGAGATGATTTTATTACTGAAAAATTATGAAACTGGGCCAGTGCTAATTTTAGGCCTTTATCTGCATGTCATAAATTATTTATAATTTTTGGAAGAATATTCCCTGTACTTGGTTCATAAATAATGGGAGATAGTAATTATTGCTAAAATAGTTTTGGTGCCCTTTTGATGATAGAAAAATTATGCTTTGGATTTACCCTATTGAGATAACCTACTAATTATTATAAAAATTGCTGGATATCTTGCATGAGAACTTAGGGTAGTTCATGTTCAAACTAGTAGCCCTTGGGATTTTTGGGAAAATTAATTAAATGTCAGATAAATTAGGAAAATTACCACATTCTGGATTTAGGCCATTTATATCCTGATAAGTCTCCAGTAAATAATTAAGGGCATTTAGATGAGTTTGGGATCGTTGCATAACCAGTTCGTCATATAGTCTAGGTCGGTCTGCATATAGCAAATTTGTGAATTGCAATAGGACATGATCCGAGAAAGTCATTAGAGTTAATCATTTTGTCTGGGTGGACAATTGTGGATGATATCACGATAGGATGATATGAAGAGTAGTGAGAAGTGGTGATAGCTAGAGTTAAGGGGTGCTCGGGTTCGACGAAAGATCGTCCCCGAAGAGAGGAAGGTTTAAAATCACCCTAGGATAGTCTATCGTAATATGAGAAGGGAATAGGGTTAAGGGAGATCACCAATAACAATAAGTGCCTTGCGAAAGGGAACTTTGGGTCGTAATGTCGCCGTCTTGGTTCCTAGTGACCCTTGAGAGCCCTTCACGGGGAATACCGGGGGCAGTCCTGGGCTAACGTAAACTGTAATAACAAACCGACAAGAGTAACTTAGTAACTAGGGCTGCACCTTTCACAAACACTGTTGTCACAGGAAGATTGATGAGAGCTTCGGCTCGGTTGGTTAAGAGATGGACGGGATGGTCCGGGGAGCTTCGGCTCGGTTGGTTTGGAGACAGACGTTTTGGTCTGGGGAGCTTCGGCTCGGCTTTTGTGTGTTTACGATTAAACTTGCATGTGCATAAAAAGGAATGAAAATTAAGATGGTGGGTCTTCGGTATTGGAGGGTCGATGCACCGACACCAATACGCTGACTCGGCAAGTGTGGTTAGCACTTTGCCAATAGAAGTCCGGTGCGCCAGCCGGCAAGAGTACGCAGGCGTCCGCTTAGTGCACCAAGCGTTGAGGCGTACGATAGGTCTGACCGGTAGTGCTTTACTGGTTTAGAGGTGGGCGAGGCCCAACCCACCGCTTCCGTCTGCCACTACGGAGGTATCCTGGGAGGTAACGGCTCCGAAAGGGGGAACTAAAGGTCTGTGTGCACAGAGACGGGTGTGTGAGTTGCACTTGCATGTTTCATCATACCCACTTGCATGTCATAGCATAATCGATTCATTTAACCCTGACACCTAAAGTATAAGTGGTATGGGACGCTTATACGTTAGGACCTGCAAAACGACCCCTTGGTCTATAAGCTTGTGTGGGCAAGTTTATAAATCAAAGGTTAATTTCAATATATATACATGTTATTGTTTGATAACCGACATCCCAACGTATAAGTGGTATGGGACACTCTATACGATGGGAGCCTTGCAGAAGATCCCTTGGCTTATGCGCTTTCGCACATAAGTTAAGGTTACCTTTCTTACTTTCTGTTTCTGTCATATTATTATAGAATTGCTAGATTAGTTTCGCTGCCATTTGTTTCTTGATTAAATCTCCACCTTCATGTCCTTCCCTTTCTTCCTCTCCGCTCGGTACTTAGGAGCCATGGGGGAAGGGGTAGGGGATGATAGGGCTTAGTCTTTATGACTAACGGTTTTCGAACCGCATCATTTAGGGGATCGTGGAGCCCAGCATGGAGGAGCGGCCCCAGAGACCGGTGCGCTTGGAGATGGGGCAGTCTAGCTCCGGAGTTCATACAGCCGGGACCGTGAGTCTCGACCCTGAGTAGTTTCTGTTTTAGCTTCCGCATGAGAGATTGTAGTGAGGACATGATGTATCGGGCATAAGCCCGCATTTATAGTACTCTGATTATTGTTATTCTGTGGACACTCCCTTCGTGGAGATCTTATTTTATATATGTGATTTACTTTCTGTGGACTTGCTCTTACTTCAATTATTGTGCTACCTTTCTGTGATCGAATTGGCCGGCAGAATCGGCGCCTTGTGGTGATGACCCTTCAGGATGTGAAGGTGTCACCGCAAAGCAGCGACTCTGGGCCTAAGACCCCGGGCTTTAAAATGAAAAAAAAAGGGGGGGTCTTACAGGTGTTTTGTCATACCTTAGTTTGTCATCCTGTCTAGATGACTTCATTCTGAAGTCCTTTGCCATTTTTAAAAATCTCTTGGCAAATAGACTCATCAGTTATTCATTAACTGGAGTAATTTTCTTTTCTAAGGTCCTTAGCTCATTGATGATTGAGCTTAGCCTATTATACATGACAATGACTGACTCAACTTCTTCTTTCTTGAAGTTCTCATACTGAGAGATGAGATTGGATCTTCTGTCCTTTCTCTCATCAGCAGATCCAGCCACCATCTTGTTTAGGGAATCCCAAATGGCTTTGGTTGAAGTGCACTCAGCCACTTTCTGAAAAATATCATCAGACATAGTCTGAGCTAAAATGTTCATGGCCCTTGCATCTGTAATCTTGGCTTTTCTTTATGCAGCAGCCTAATCGGGAGGTGGAACTGCACTCAAGTTTGTTGAAGTAGAAGGAGTAGAGGCCATTGGAGCTGGTGGTCCTATCAAGATAGAGTTTAAAATATCTTCATCAATAGAGTTCATATAAAATTCTATTCTTGCCTTCCAGATGGCAAACTTAGAAAGATTGCACACTAGAGGTCTGGTGCTGGCATAGTCCTTATTTTGTGACATGGTATCAGAAAATAAAAAGAATAAGATTTATTTAGAGATTATCTGAAGGTCTTAGTTAGTCCAGGTGTAAGCCTGTATAAAATTGACTAACCTCCCTCTGATACCAATTGAAAGAAAAGGGGAGAGATAATATCTTAATAACTCTAGAGGGGGTGAATATAGTTTATAAAAAAAACCTTTTATCTTTTTACAAATATTATGTTAAGTGACAAAGTAGGTGATTATATATATATATATATATATATATATATATATAGCTAAGCAATGTTATCAGAGATAAAGTAAAAACTATACTAAGCTAACCATAGCACAAGCATAAATGAAACAGCAAGCACAACCTAGACAACACAAAGACTTTATAGTGGTTCCCCAACTGGGTACATCCACTCTTCTACCACCCTTGGTAGGAATCCACTACATATTTTGATCAGGTGACTGCCACCAATATATCTATTTTTAGGGAGATATAGAAACCCTTTGAGCTTTTGACCTGGTGCCCAAATACCAACCTCAAGTCTTTTGGAAGGAGACTTGTAAACCAGTCTAACTTTTGAAGGAAGTTAAAACCCTATACAGAGGTGGAGGGAAAAGTTGATGAGAGTCTTCTCTTTTCTCAATTAACAAACTGAGAAGGCTTTGTGGATTCAAAATGTTGTCAAAGCTCCCCCTAAGATGTTGATGGCTCGGGATGAGAAGCTTGCTAAGGGTGAGGTAGGCCTTCCGCTTTGTAAGACCAGATCCAGAAACTCTAGACAGATGGAGATTTGTTGTCTCTGCAAGATCCTGGAAAAGAAGAATAAGAAGACTCTGGATATATTATTGTTGTTCTTCTTCCTTCTTCTTCTTCAGAGCACTGTAAGAATAGAGATTGAGAGCAGCTCTGAAACAATGAACCCGAGAACACTTTTCTTCTTCCTGCACTATACTGTTATAAAACTATGTTGTGCTTTTTTCTATAAAAACTCTTATGTCTTGTATATCTCTTTCTGTGTTGCTGAATGATTCTTTCTAACAGAGTATATCAAAAACAAATAGCAAAAACTCCTTTGCGAATTCAAATCATGCAATAAATGCGCTGCTAGAAAACTGGGAAGGAAAACGGCAAGCATGCCTTTTCAATATTCATTTCCTCATCTATCCCGAGAAATATGTCAAGTAAATTCTCTGATGAATATCATAATCAATGCTGTCATAAACGGCTATATTCATAGAAAATATAAGCATTGATTTCTCAGCGAAATTACGACTTAATATAATAAAGGAACAGATATGGAAAGAATAAGGAACAAAACATCTTACAGTTTTCGTCGACCAGGGAACAGATTTCATCGAGCTGCAATCGGAGATCGTCGAACTGAGAAATCTTGTTCTTCAACCTGAGCTCTGCGAACTGAATACTGAATAAACTAAACTAAAACTGTGCTCCAAGTTTGTCGACCTAAGAGTCTGCTCTGTACTGAAAGATCATCGACAACAGAACTTGAATCACCAGAATTAGTCGAGCTGAGAAATAGACTGAGAGAAAACGTCGACCACAGAATAACTTCTTCTGAAGGATATCGTCGACCTGAGTTCTACAATCGTCTTTCTCAATATAGAAAAGGATCTCCAAGTTCTTCGAGCTGAGTTCGACGAACGTCGAACTAATTTCCTAGACTGCATAGAATCTTCTAAGGCTTCAATCTGAGGCACTCTTCAGGCAGGTCCATGGAGATAAACTTTGGAGGACGGCCTAAGACCTAGAAAGCAAAACACTGACCCTCACTATACAATATGGGTCAATAAGCCTAAGAAGTGAACCTAGTCCAAATCCAAACAGGGGTTCCAATAGGGTCCTTGGTTCTTGTTAGCCTTAGGTGCACTCAGTCCAACAGGAATAGATTTTGTTGGTCTTGATTTTACAGTATGGGGGGATTGTTGGGAATAATGACCATAATGTCCTTGATTTGAAGAAGCCTCATAAGCCTCAGCAGGGAGGTCCCACCTCACACCCGGAAGATCTCTGAGAGCTTCCCCTCCAAAGCCAGAAGCTGGGCTAGGAGCTCCTCAGAAAGCACTAGAATTTTAGAGAATAATGAGAGTCTGCTTTCTAAGGAGACCTTGTGGGTCTATTAATAGTCTTTTGCTAACTTGAAGTTACTGAAATACCCCTGTCTGGTCTGCCAATAGCCAAATCGCGTTGTTTGTAAAGTACTAAATGAGGCCCCTGGGGGTGTATGGGTAATTTTATCCGAGGGCGATTAAGTAATTTTACCCTGAACCCTGGGCTCCACTCGGTGAGAACTCTATGTCGAGAACCCTCTCGCCTTCATTTGGCGAGAGCTAAAAAGGAGTGTCGAAAGTCTCAAGTTGAGCCGGACCCCGCCTTCTGCGAGACGCAATCCTTCTCGCCGACTGTGCCGGAAGCAGGTCCCGGCTGACCGATGGTGAACGCTCTTGCCCGTTTCCAGGCAGGAGCTCCTCTAATCTTGACGATGTCGCAGCTGGACGCGATGTTGAGTGAGTGGAGCTCACCCAACGCCCTTGCTGCTTACCACGGTGTTGAGTGAGTTGATCTCACCCAGCGCCCTTGATGTTGACTATGGCGTTGAGTGAGTGGAGCTCACCGCATGCCCTTGCTGCTGACCATGGTGGTGAGTGAGTGGAGCTCACTCAGCGCCCTTGCTGCTGACCACGGAATTGAGTGAGTGGAGCTCACTCAGCGCCCTAGCTGCTGACCACGGCGTTGAGTGAGTGGAGCTCACTCAGCGCCCTTGTTACTGACCACGACGTTGAGTGAGTGGAGCTCACTCAACGCCCTTGCTGCTGACCACGACATTGAGTGAGTGGAGCTCACTCAGTGTAAGACCCCCATTTTTTTTCTTTTTCGACACCGGGGTCTTAGGCCCAGAACCGCCGCCTTGCGGTGATACCTTCTCACCCGAGAAGGTCGTCACTACAAGACGCCGGTTCTGCCGGCCGAATCGATCTCTACTGTAGCATAAGTATAAAAGTAAGTCCACAGAAATCACATATATAGAAATAAACTCCACGAAGGGAGTGTCCACAGATAGTACATATAATGAAAATCTCGGGCTTATGCTCGGTACATCAAGTCCTCACTACAATTCACTCATCGCGGAAGCAAACTAATACGACTACTATAGATCGGGACTCACTGTCCCTGCTGTCTGGACTCTAGTGCTAGACTGTCCGATCTCCAAGCGTGCCGACCTCCGGGGCTGCTCCTCCATGCTGGGCTCCGTGGTCCCCTAAATGATATGGTTCGAAAACCGTTAGTCTAAAAGACTAAGTCCTATCGTCCCCCACCCCTTCCCCAAAGGCTCCTAAGCACCGAGCGGGGAGAAGGAAAGGGAAGGACATGAAGGTGGAGAATAGTCAAATTCCATATGGCAGCGGAACTAAACTAACAGTGTACGCACGATAATAATTATACAAAATTAAATAAGTAACCTTAACTTATGTGGGTACACATAAGCTAGGGGATCTTTTGCAGGGCTCCTATCGTATAAAAAGTCCCATACCGATTTATACGATAGGGTGTCGTTTTTTTTTCTAGCAGACACAACATATAAATAATACTGAAAGAGAACCTTGACTTATAAGCACGCTCGCACGAACTTATAGGCCAAGGGATCGTTTTGCAAGGCCTAATGTATAGAGCGTCCCATACTGCTTATACATTAGGTGTCAGGTTATATGCAATGGTTATGCTATGAAATGAAAATATGCTATGATGTGAACATGCAAGTGCAACTCACCCACTCGACTCTGTGTACACAGACCTTTAGTTCCCCCTTTTGGAGCCGTTACCTCCCAGGATACCTCCGTAGTGGCAGACGGAAGCGGTGAGTTGGGCCTCGCCCACCTCTAAACCAGTAAAGCACTACCGGTCAGACCTATCGTACGCCTCAACTCTTGGTGCACTAAGCGGACGTCTGCGTACTCTTGCCGGCTGGCGCACCGGACTTCTTTTGGTGAAGTGCTAACCACACTTGCCGAGTCAGCGTATTGGCGTCGGTGCATCGACCCTCCAATACCGAAGACCCGCCACCTTATATCTTTTAAGCACATGCAATAGTTATGAGTCCAACCAACAACCGAGCTAAAGCTCCCCGGACTATCCCGTCCGTCAACAACCGAGCCAAAGCTCCCCGGACTATCATGTCCGTCATAGTCAACAACCGAGCCAAAGCTCCCCCGGACCATCCCGTCCGTCATAATCCACAATCGAGCTAAAGCTCGCCGGACTAACCCGTCCGTCACAATCAACAGCACCACCCAACCTAATGAAATTTTGACTCTTCCTTACTACGAGAAAGACGATTTTTCGTCGATCACGAGCACCACCTAACACTAGCCAATCCAACTCTCACTACTCTTCCTATCTTTTTATTGTGAAATCATCCACATCTAACCACCCAATCAAAATGGCTAACTCCAATAATTATCCCAGATCATGTCTTATTGCAATTTAGCAATTTTGCTATATGCAGACCAACCTAGACGATACGTTGAACCGGATAGGAGATATTCTAAATAATCATCCGAATGCCCTAAATTATTTTCTGGAGACTTATCATGACACAAATGGACTAAATCCAGAAGATTATAATTTTCCTAATTATTCTGATATTTAATTAATTTTCCGTAAAGCTTCTAAGGGCTACCCATTGAGCATGAAGTGCACTTTTCAGAGATGTATAAAGCCTCATAAATTCATGATAAATTCTAAACAACCATTTAACAGTAAATCCAAGATATAACAATTTTTCAAGTATTCTAATGACTCTAATTTAATTTTGAGAATAAATCCTTTTTCCTTTTATTAATGAAGTAAGTGCAGTAAATATTCATCCAAAAATTCTTAATTAATCTTCTAAAGCAGATACTGTCCTAAAAAACATCATTGGCCAAATTTCATAATTATTCAATGGGTATTGAGCCCTAGAATAAATATTTACTAAAACCTCAAAGAGCTATATTTGTGAATGAAGTATTGTAAATATTCTCTTAAAAATCATGAATAAAATTATACATCTAGATGTTAATCTGAAAACATCATTCGCCAGGTTTCATAATTGTCCAATAAGTAATTTGCTCTAAATGATTTATTGGGCATAATTTCCCTTTTAAAAACTTGTGAAGGAAGTGCTAGATATAGTCAACTAAAATTTGTAATAAAATTCAGGGATATTAATATTGACATAAGGCATCTTCTGACCAAGTTTCATCAGATTCAAATGAACAGAGTAATCAAAATACTTCTAGCACCTGTTTGAGCAAATTGTTACTTAACACATGATGTACTTGAAATATAATTCATAAAATCCTAAATAAATTATTAAGGGTGATTCCTAGTCTAAAACTTACCCCACCCAAGTTTCACAACCTTTAAATAAGGTTTAGTGACTGTTCTTTCAAAGTTGAGCTTCTACACTAAATTTAGGGTTAGGGTTTTGAGGTGTCTACCTGCCTCCAAATCCTCTAAGACTCCTTCCAGAGGACTTAAGTTATGCTAACATCAACTCTACTGAGTTTCAAGGTCATACAAGGGCATTTGCCCCTATGTCCTTCACAACTCTCAAAAGCCCTTCCTTAGGGTTTGAGTTTGTATTCTAGAGTAAAATCAACCCTAAAACATCCCATTTTCCCTAAGGGGGTGATAATGATCATACTAAGTCAGTGGTCAAAATATTAGCTTCTGTCGAGGTTAGTTGACCACTCAAAACCTCAAGTACACTGTTACTTAAAAATCCTTCTTTAAGGTAGAAATAGGGATAGATAATTCCCTAACCAAAACACCTTCAAATGAGGTGAAATTATTACCAGAGCAATAACATGCCCTATAAGACCACCCACCAAAATTTGGGGGAGTTTTGAGATGTTTGGGACACCTAAATAATTTATTCATGGATTATTAAATTTTTCTAAAAACTATAAAAAAATGTTCTTCAAAAATTCTAATTTTTTGATATGTCCTAGATATAGATAATAATAGCCCATACCCCAAATTTCAAGTCATTTGGAGGCCTGATTTGGAGTGGTCGTCCAATTCATTCTCTGGTCAGCCCTATGTATAGATCTCGCCAAAATGAGTGCTGTGATCTAACCAGTATTTTAAATTGACTCAAATCAATTTTAAAATAAAGTAGACTCATAGATCTACAATTTTCATGTTAACAGTTTTTCATGATCTAGCTTTTAAGTATTTTTCCTAATTTATTTAATGTGACAGATAATTTCATTCAAAAATTACTTTAAAAAAATATAATCTAATCTTTATGGTACTGTTCATCTTCCTTAACAGCCCGAACAGAGCTTTAAAAACTCATTTTCCTGTAGCTTTTCCGTGAGCTACTGCTGGCCATCCGGCCACTTTCCCGGCCAGCCACCACCTCCGTTGAGGCGAGGGCTACCGTCGGGTGGCGGCACGGCCGCCGGAGTGGCGGTTTCCGGCGAACCCGAACACCATTTTTTTGGAAAAACCATGGAAAACTTCACCCGATCCAGCTCTTTAGAGCCCGATTTTCTCTCCTAATAACTTCTAAGATCTATCCATAGAAGAAGGAGTAGAGGAGGACCTGTGGTGGCGGCTGTAGCCTGGCTGATCGTCGGATTGGCATGGTGGTGGTCGGTGGTGGTCGGATTGTTCAAAAATGCAGGATAGGGCTCGGCTTCTTCAGGAAACTGGTGGGAAATGCTCCTTGGAGTCCAATGGAGCTTTTAAAGAGGAGAATAGGGGTGGTAGTTGGCTGCAAGCTCCATTGCCATTATTGGCTTCCTTGGTCAAAGATTTCGGCCATGGTAGGTAGGGGATGAAGCATGGATCACACCAGTCAAAGCTAGCTGGTTGAATTGGGTCTGCTTCCCTTGTCCTAGAGGAGTGAATGGAGGGGTTGGGGAGGGGGAGGATGAGCCCAAAAGTCCTCCTCCCTTTTCTTCCTTCTCTTTCTCTCTCTTCCATGGGTGACTTTCTCTCTCCTAGTCACCAAGCCTGAATTTTTGGCTCCTACATGTCCTATGGCAGCCCACAAGTCCATTTGGTCACTTAAGTCATGGTTAGCCCAATTGAAATGGGCTTGGGCTTGAGTTAGCCCATTTGGGCTAACTTGACCCAAAGTTGGACTAGGGCCCACCTAGGTCAATTTGGTCCTTGAGATTCCTTTAATGGGTCCTTGGTGACCCATTAGCCTCCCCTAGGGTCAAGGTGGGGTTGGATTGGCCCTTGGATGTCACTTGGCCCTTAACTAGGGCATTTTGACCATTTAAGGTCAAGGGTTGACTTTGGTCAAACTAGCCCTTTTGATTGGTCCCAATGGGTCCTTGGTGACCTATTGGCCTCTTACTAGGCTTATGAGGGTAGAGGTGGGGTCCATTTGGCCAATAGACTACAATTGACCCTTATGTAGGTCAATTTGACCCAATTAGGAATATAGTTGACTTTGGTTAACTTAGCCCTATTGACTACTTTCCATGGGTCCTTAGTGACCCATTGACCTCTCACTAGGTCTAGGAGGGTATGGGTGGGGTCCACTGGGCTAAGGGACTGCAGTTGACCCTTGTGTAGGTCAATTTGACCCAATTAGGGTTATAGTTGACTTTGGTCAACTTAGCCCCATTGACTACTCTCCATGGGTCCTTAGTGACCCATTGACCTCTCACTAGGTCTAGGAGGGTATGGGTGGGGTCTACTGGGCTAAGGGACTGCAATTGACCTTTGTGTAGGTCAATTTGACCCAATTAGGGCTATAGTTGACTTTGGTCAACTTATGTCCTTTGATTGCTCTTCATGGGTCCTTAGTGACCCATTGATCTCTTTCTAGGGTTATAAGGGTATGGGTGGGGTCTTGGAGTCTTGGTGAAGCCCCATGATCACTTTTAACCAAAGTTTAGAGATCTGCTAAGTGCAGACCATAGTGCCCCTATCCACACCACCAGGTCCACTTGACTCTTCCTTGGGCTTCCTAGGGTTTTGTTATGACAAAACCACTCTTAGGGGTCTAGTTGGAAATGGGATGTTACAAATACCAATAAACAAAACAAAGATTTCGTCCCCGAAATCCAGGTTAAGCCTACGGGGACTCCTATCAGGGAGGAAGAAACTTGTAACATCCCATGAGAGTTGAAAGTTTTACGTCACGACCTCATGTTTGTCATGTGAGGTTTAAAGGTGTTTGTCAATTTCAAGACCAAGTAGCCCAAATGGAAAAATCTAGACCCCAATAAACAAAAGTTTAGCCCATAACCTTGAAATTTTAGTTAAATTAGGAAGGAAAATGAACATCTTGAGTAGTCGCGAGAAATACCTGACTGAAGAGTTCCGGATATCTTTGTCGCATCAAGTCCTGGGGCTCCCATGTGTGCTCCTCTCTTCCGTGATTTCTCCACAGGACCTTAACTAACGGAACCCTTATGTGGCGCAAAACTCGTACCCCCTTGTCGTCAATCCGGACAGGTTCTAGATGAACTGACCGATCAGATGTTATCGGTCCATCTGCGTTTGTAACTTGCTTCTCTGGACGTAGTAGAGCTCTCCTAAGAGAGGATATATGGAATACATCGTGCAGACTCGCCAGCTCCGGTGGCAGTTCCAGCATGTATGCCAAGGGACCGATCCGCTCCTGGATCCTATAAGGCCCCATGTACCTTAGGCTGAGCTTCTTCCTCTGTCCGCGTACCCGAGTAACTCCATGCATGGGTCGGATCTTCAAGAACACCTGATCTCCTATCTGGAATTCCACCTGACGGTGCCGAGCGTCGTAATACTTAGCCTGTCGGCTCTGTGCTTCCAGCATTCTGTCCCGTATCAATCGTACCTGAGCCTCGGTGTTCTCGACAAACTCCGAACCCAATGCCTTAGGATCCTCGTCCTGTATCCATGACAGAGGAGTCATGCACTTTCGTCCATACAACGCCTCAATAAGGAGCCATTTTAATACTGGACTGGTAGCTGTTATTATACGAGAACTCGATCAGTGGTAATAACTTCTCCCATGGTTCACCGCGATCTAATACGCAGAGTCGTAGTAAATCCTCTAAAGTCCGGTTGGTCCGTTCTGTCTGTCCATCTGTCTGGGGATGAAAAGCCGTACTGAAGGTTAGTCGAGTGCCTAAGTAAGTTTGCACTGACCTCCACTCCCTGGATGTAAATCGTCTGTCCCGCTCTGACACAATCGACTTGGGTACACCATGGTAGCGGACGAACTGCTCCACAAATTTCCGGACTAACACCCCCACCGAGTCATCCTTCCTGATTGGAATAAACCTCGCCACCTTCGTTAGTCGGTCGATGATCACCCATATCGAATCGTTCCCTGTCCTGGATCGAGGAAGTCCATGTATAAAATCCATGGCGATATCATCAAACTTCCACTCTGGTACTGGGAGTGGCTGCAATAATCCTGCGGGGTTTCTGCACTCTGCTTTTACTAATTGGCACGTCTTGCAACGGGTCACAAAGTAGGTGATATCTTTCTTCATGCCGGGCCAGAACATAGTCTTCTTCAGATCTGCAGTCATCTTCGTAATTCCCGGGTGTACCGAATATCGACTGCAATGAGCCTCCATCATGATGTCCTCCCGGATCTGGCCTCCCTCTGGTATGTAGACTCGTCCTCTGAAGCATACTAAATCATCCCTCAGTGTGTAATCTCCCGCAGTGCCTGCTTCTAAGGACCGGAAAATCGGCTCTAGCTGAGTATCCTGCCTCTGTCCATCCTTGACCCGTTTTCGTATGTCATCCGTGGTGATTAATGACGACAGATATTCTCGATATAACTCAGGGTGATCCTCAGATACCAGGGATACTTGCATCTTATCAAACATCTGTATTAACTCCAAGGCCATCAACGGCGTTCCTACTCCAGCGTTTGCGGTCTTTCGGCTTAATGCATCTGCTACCACATTCGCCTTTCCAGGGTGGTAGTGCATCTCATACTGGTAGTCTGCTAAAAATTCCACCCATCGTCTCTGTCTAATGTTTAGCTCCTTCTGTGTGTCCACATACCTCAGATTTTTATGGTCGGAGTATATGTCGCAGTGGACACCGTACAGATAGTGATGCCAGACTTTTAGTGCAAAAATGACCGCTCCCATCTCTAAGTCATGAACTGGGTAGTTTTTCTTGTGCTTCTTCAGCTGCCGAGAAGCGTAAGCTATCACATGGCCATTCTGCATAAGTACTGCACCCATGCCCTGATAGGAGGCATCGGTGTAGACCTGGAATCCTTCTTTCCCTGAAGGGAGGGCGAGTATAGGAGCCGAAGTGAGTCGCCCCTTTAGCTCTTGAAAAGCCTCTTCACATCGTGGGGTCCAGATAAAGGGTACCTCCTTCCTTGTCAGAGATGTGAGTGGGAGGGCGATACGAGAGAATCCCTCCACAAATTTCCGGTAGTAACCGGCAAGTCCTAGGAAACTTCGTACATCTGTGGCCGTCTTTAATTGTGGCCAGTCCCGAACCGCTTGGATCTTTGCCGGGTCCACTGCCAACCCAGCACCACTAATAATATGTCCTAGGAAGGCCACCTCCTTCAACCAAAACTGGCATTTGCTGATCTTTGCATAAAGCTTGTGCTCCCGTAGTCTCTCCAGGGTCAGCGTCAGATGTCGTGTGTGCTCCTCCTCTGTCCTTGAGTAAATGAGGATGTCATCGATAAACACGATGACAAACACATCTAAATATTCTTCGAACACCTGATTCATAAGGCTCATAAATGCCGACGGCGCATTTGTGAGCCCGAAGGGCATCACTGTGAATTCATATAACCCATATCTGCTACTGAAAGCAGTCTTCGGAATGTCCTCCTCCTGGATCCTTAGCTGGTAGTAACCAGACCTCAAATCCAATTTGGAAAAGAAATGCGCACCTTCTAGCTGGTCAAACAGCTCATCTATCCTTGGCAACGGATATGTGTTTCGGACGGTCAATCGGTTTAGTGCTCGGTAGTCGATGCACAGTCGAAGTGTCCCATCCTTCTTCTTCACAAATAAGACCGGGGCTCCCCAAGGCGAAGAGCTCGGTCGGACAAATCCAGCCTCCACCAGTTCTTGGAGTTGGCTTCGAAACTCTGTCAATTCCTTCGGGGCCATCCGGTAAGGGGCCCTAGCTGCCGGCTTAGCCCCCGGCACCAGCTGTATCCGGAAATCCTACTCACGGTGTGGGGGTAGCCCAGGCAGTTTCTCCGGGAATACGTCGGCAAAATCTCGCACCACCGGAATATCCGAGGTGGAGACCTTGGTCTCAGTCATCTCGAATATTACCTCAAACACTTCTTCCCCCTGTAAGTTAGCCTTGACGGCTTGTACAGACGACAGTATGAGAGGGGGAATGGATTTAATACCTTCAATGACGAGGTAGGAATCCCCATGTCTTACGGTAACTCTTTTGGACGTGCAGTCAATCTGAGCATGATTCCAGTTCAACCACGTCATCCCTAGGATCAAATCAAAGATTGGCATCTTTATGATCGTCGCTGGAGCTTCAAATATCCTTCCGCCGATCTCCGCCTCCATGTTGCAGTGGGCAGAGGTGAACAACTCTGATCCGTCGGGTAGTCATATCCTCATCATCAGACCCGTGAATCGTTCCACGCCTTCCAATCCTTCTATGAAGGCCTCCGATACAAATGAGTGCGAAGCACCCGTATCAAATAGCGTATAAGCGGGTTTGCCGCTGATGAAAACTATTCCTGGGGTTTGGAAAAATTAAAAGTCTCAGAATTCTAGCTATGGTTTTCTTTCCTAGAATGTCACTTCTATATCAAATTTAACTTCATGAGGAAATAACTTTAACCAAAATTTTCATATGTACCAGTGATTACTTGCTCCGGGTTTTGGGGCTGAGCCAGATCCAGTGTATAAATTTGCTCCCTCTACTGCCTATGATCTACACCCTGGAAACCACGTCCTCGACCACGTCCTCGTCCTCCAAACTGCTGGGCATGCGGGGCATCCTGGGGTGCTGGTAAAGGTGCTCCCCTCATGGGGCAGTTTCTCCGAATGTGTCCTATCTGATGGCAGTTGTAGCACTCCGGTGGGGGAAATGCCATACCCCCGGGTCTCGGTGCCTCCCTCATCTGAAGAGGCTGAGGGGCCAATATCACCTGCTCCCTCGGCTCCTGCCTCACTTCCTGTCGAGGCTGGTCCTCTGTCCTTCTCCCACCTGGTATAGCACCTTGTCGCTGATCATTTCTGGCTCTCCGGCCCTGATCCTCCGCTTGCCGCTTCCGGCCCCGAGTGGTGTGCCAATCGGCCTCGATCCTCTTTGCCATTTCCAAAATCCGGGAGATAGGCCCGTCGGATACAAACAACAAAGCCTCCCTCAAGTCCTCCCGCAGGCCCTTATAGAATCTCTTGATGTATCCCGCTTCGTCCAGTTGGTAAGAATCTGCATATCGAGCCAAATGGTCGAACTCCCGATGTACTCTACCACTGTCCGGGTGCCCTGCTTCAGCTGTAGGAACCGCTCCTCCAACTCATCCCTGGCCGACTGTGGAACAAAATTCTCTAGCAGCGCGGTCCTGAACTCTTCCCAGGTAACTTCCGCAACCTCCCTATCAGCAAACCTTGTGTCCAGCAGCGTCTTCCACCACCTCTTGGCATGGGACTCCAGGCAGGAGACGACCAAGGCCACCCTCTCCTCCCAGGGACACCGTATCCCAATTAGCATTTCGTACATAATATCTAGCCATTCTTCTGTCCGTATAGCGGATTCTGTCCCCAAGTAAGATGGAGGGGAGAGTCCTCGAAAGATGCTCAGCCAATTGGCCCCCGGGTTTGGCTGCTGAGCCGGAACCTGCTGAGCCCTGAAAGCATCTAGAATGGCCGTCAGCCTTTGACCCATCTCCGAGTGTAAGAATAGAGTGGGGACCGGGGGAGGTGGTGCAACAGTCGGAGTTTGCTGAACTCCGCCTTGTGGTGTTGGCTGCACTGGGGGCTGCGTAATAGAAGACAATTATAAGAAGTCTCACAGATTTAACTAAAAGTGGACAATTTTCATGTGATTCCCATATGGGCCCACCACTGCTTTCGCTGCTTAGTTTGTCCTCAAACTAAACTCGAGCGGGGGTGTCCCAGGGTTAGTGGACTGCTACCTTTCGATCGATATATTTTTTTTTTGCCTCTGATACCACTTGTAAGACCCCCATTTTTTTTTCGACACCGGGGTCTTAGGCTCAGAACCGCCGCCTTGCGGTGATACCTTCTCACCCGGGAAGGTCGTTACTACAAGACGCCGGTTCTGCCGGCCGAATCGATCTCTACTGTAGCATAAGTATAAAAGTAAGTGCACAGAAATCACATATATAGAAATAAACTCCACGAAGGGAGTGTCTACAGATAGTACATATAATGAAAATCTCGGGCTTATGCCCGGTACATCAAGTCCTCACTATAATTCACTCATCGCGGAAGCAAACTAATACGACTACTATAGATCGGGACTCACTGTCCTTGCTGTCTGGACTCCAGAGCTAGACTGTCCGATCTCCAAGCGTGCCGACCTCCGGGGCTGCTCCTCCATGCTGGGCTCTGTGGTCCCCTAAATGATATGGTTCGAAAACCGTTAGTATAAAAGACTAAGTCCTATCGTCCCCCACCCCTTCCCCCAAGGCTCCTAAGCACCGAGCGGGGAGAAGGAAAGGGAAGGACATGAAGGTGGAGAATAGTCAAATTCCAGATGGCAGCGGAACTAAACTAACAGTGTACGCATGATAATAATTATACAAAATTAAATAAGTAACCTTAACTTATGTGGGTACACATAAGCTAGGGGATCTTTTGCAGGGCTCCTATCGTATAAAAAGTCCCATACCGATTTATACGATAGGGTGTCGTTTTTTTTTCTAGCAGGAACAACATATAAATAATACTGAAAGAGAACCTTGACTTATAAGCACGCTCGCACGAACTTATAGGCCAAGGGGTCGTTTTGCAAGGCCTAATGTATAGAGCGTCCCATACCGCTTATACATTAGGTGTCAGTTTATATGCAATGGTTATGCTATGAAATGCAAATATGCTATGATGTGAACATGCAAGTGCAACTCACCCACTCGACTCTGTGTACACAGACCTTTAGTTCCCCCTTTTGGAGCCGTTACCTCCTAGGATACCTCCGTAGTGGCAGACGGAAGCGGTGGGTTGGACCTCGCCCACCTCTAAACCAGTAAAGCACTACCGGTCAGACCTATCGTACGCCTCAACGCTTGGTGCACTAAGCGGACGTCTGCGTACTCTTGCCGGCTGGCGCACCGGACTTCTTTTGGCGAAGTGCTAACCACACTTGTCGAGTCAGCGTATTGGCGTCGGTGCATCGACCCTCCAATACCGAAGACCCACCACCTTATACCTTTTATGCACATGCAATAGTTATGAGTCCAACCAACAACCGAGCTAAAGCTCCCCGGACTATCCCGTCCGTCAACAACCGAGCCAAAGCTCCCCGGACTATCATGTCCGTCATAGTCAACAACCGAGCCAAAGCTCCCCCGGACCATCCCGTCCGTCATAATCCACAATCGAGCTAAAGCTCGTCGGACTAACCCGTCCGTCACAATCAACAGCACCACCCAACCTAATGAAATTTTGACTCTTCCTTACTATGAGAAAGACGATTTTTCGTCGATCACGAGCACCACCTAACACTAGCCAATCCAACTCTCACTACTCTTCCTATCTTTTTATTGTGAAATCATCCACATCTAACCACCCAATCAAAATGGCTAACTCCAATAATTATCCCAGATCATGTCTTATTGTAATTTAGCAATTTTGCTATATGCAGACCAACCTAGACGATACGTTGAACCGGATAGGAGATATTCTAAATAATCATCTGAATGCCCTAAATTATTTTCTGGAAACTTATCATGACACAAATGGACTAAATCCAGAAGATTATAATTTTCCTAATTATTCTGATATTTAATTAATTTTCCGTAAAGCTTCTAAGGTCTACCCATTGAGCATGAAGTGCACTTTTCAGAGATGTATAAAGCCTCATAAATTCATGATAAATTCTAAACAACCATTTAACAGTAAATCCAAGATATAACAATTTTTCAAGTATTCTAATGACTCTAATTTAATTTTGAGAATAAATCCTTTTTCCTTTTATTAATGAAGTAAGTGCAGTAAATATTCATTCAAAAATTCTTAATTAATCTTCTAAAGCAGATACTGTCCTAAAAACATTATTGGCCAAATTTCATAATTATTCAATGGGTATTGAGCCCTTGAATAAATATTTACTAAAACCTCAAAGAGCTATATTTGTGAATGAAGTATTGTAAATATTCTCCTAAAAATCATGAATAAAATTTTACATCTAGATGTTAATCTGAAAACATCATTGGCCAGGTTTCATAATTTTTCAATAAGTAATTTGCTCTAAATGATTTATTGGCCATAATTTCCCTTTTAAAAACTTGTGAAGGAAGTGCTAGATATAGTCAACTAAAATTTGTAATAAAATTCAGGGATATTAATATTGACATAAGGCATCTTCTGATCAAGTTTCATCAGATTCAAATGAACAGAGTAATCAAAATACTTCTAGCACCTGTTTGAGCAAATTGTTACTTAATACATGATGTACTTGAAATATAATCCATAAAATCCTAAATAAATTACTAAGAGTGATTCCTAGTCTAAAACTTACCCCACCCAAGTTTCACAACCTTTAAATAAGGTTTAGTGACTGTTCTTTCAAAGTTGAGCTTCTACACTAAATTTAGGGTTAGGGTTTTGAGGTGTCTACCTGCCTCTAAATCCTCTAAGACTCCTTCCAGAGGACTTAAGTTATGCTAACATCAACTCTACTGAGTTTCAAGGTCATACAAGGGCATTTGCCCCTATGTCCTTCACAACTCTCAAAAGCCCTTCCTTAGGGTTTGAGTTTGTATTCTAGAGTAAAATCAACCCTAAAACATCCCATTTTCCCTAAGGGTTTGAGTTTGTATCAGCTTATGTCGAGGTGAGTTGACCACTCAAAACCTCAAGTACACTGTTACTTAAAAATCCTTCTTTAAGGTAGAACTAGGGATAGATAATTCCCTAACCAAAACACCTTAAAATGAGGTGAAATTATTACCAGAGTAATAACATGCCCTATAAGACCACCCACCAAAATTTGGGGGAGTTTTGAGATTTTTGGGACACCTAAATAATTTATTCATAGATTATTAAATTTTTCTAAAAACTATAAAACAATGTTCTCCAAAAATTCTAATTTTTGGATATGTCCTAGATATAGATAAAAATAGCCCATACCCCAAATTTCAAGTCATTTGGAGGTCTGATTTGGAGTGGGCGTCTAATTCATTCTCTGGTCAGCCCTATGTATAGATCTCGCCAAAATGAGTGCTGTGATCTAACCAGTACTCTAAATTGACTCAAATTAATTTTAAAATAAAGAAGACTCATAGATCTACAATTTTCATGTTAACAGTTTTTCCTGATCTAGCCTCTAAGTATTTTTCCCAATTTATTTAATGTGACAGATAATTTCATTCAAAAATTGCTTTAAAAAAATATAATCTAATCTTTATGGTACTGTTCATCTTCCTTAACAGCCCGAACAGAGCTTTAAAAACTCATTTTCCTGTAGCTTTTCCATGAGCTACTGCTGGCCATCCGGCCACTTTCCCGGCCAGCCACCACCACCACCTCCGTTGAGGCGAGGGTTACCGTCGGGTGGCGGCATGGCCGCCGGAGTGGCGGTTTCCGGCGAACCCGACCACCATTTTTTTGGAAAAACCATGGAAAACTTCACCCGATCCAGCTCTTTAGAGCCTGATTTTCTCTCCTAATAACTTCTAAGATCTATCCATAGAAGAAGGAGTAGAGGAGGACCTGTGGTGGCGGTTGTAGCCTGGCTGATCGTCGGATTGGCATGGTGGTGGCCGGTGGTGGTCGGATTGTTCAAAAATGCAGGATAGGGCTCGGCTTCTTCAGGAAACTGGTGGGAAATGCTCCTTGGAGTCCAATGGAACTTTTAAAGAGGAGAATAGGGGTGGTAGTTGGCTGCAAGCTCCATTGCCATTATTGGCTTCCTTGGTCAAAGATTTCGGCCATGGTAGGTAGGGGATGAAGCATGGATCACACCAGTCAAAGCTAGCTGGTTGAATTGGGGCTGCTTCCCTTGTCCTAGAGGAGTGAATGGAGGGGTTGGGGAGGGGGAGGATGAGCCCAAAAGTCCTCCTCCCTTTTCTTCCTTCTCTTTCTCTCTCTTCCATGGGTGACTTTCTCTCTCCTAGTCACCAAGCCTGAATTTTTGGCTCCTACATGTCCTATGACAGCCCACAAGTCCATTTGGTCACTTAAGTCATGGTTAGCCCAATTGAAATGGGCTTGGGCTTGAGTTAGCCCATTTGGGCTAACTTGACCCAAAGTTGGACTAGGGCCCACCTAGGTCAATTTGGTCCTTGAGATTCCTTTAATGGGTCCTTGGTGACCCATTAGCCTCCCCTAGGGTCAAGGTGGGGTTGGATTTGCCATTGGAGGTCACTTGGCCCTTAACTAGGGCATTTTGACCATTTTAGGTCAAGGGTTGACTTTGGTCAAACTAGCCCTTTTGATTGGTCCCAATGGGTCCTTGGTGACCTATTGGCCTCTTACTAGGCTTATGAGGGTAGAGGTGGGGTCCATTTGGCCAATAGACTGCAATTGACCCTTATGTAGGTCAATTTGACCCAATTAGGAATATAGTTGACTTTGGTCAACTCAGCCCTATTGACTACTCTCCATGGGTCCTTAGTGACCCATTGACCTCTCACTAGGTCTAGGAGGGTATGGGTGTGGTCCACTGGGCTAAGGGACTGCAGTTGACCCTTGTGTAGGTCAATTTGACCCAATTAGGGTTATAGTTTACTTTGGTCAACTTAGCCCCATTGACTACTCTTCATGGGTCCTTAGTGACCCATTGACCTCTCACTAGGTCTAGGAGGGTATGGGTGGGGTCTACTGGGCTAAGGGACTGCAATTGACCCTTGTGTAGGTCAATTTGACCCAATTAGGGCTATAGTTGACTTTGGTCAACTTATGTCCTTTGATTGCTCTTCATGGGTCCTTAGTGACCCATTGATCTCTTTCTAGAGTTATAAGGGTATGGGTGGGGTCTTGGAGTCTTGGTGAAGCCCCATGATCACTTTTAACCAAGGTTTAGAGATCTGCTAAGTGCAGACCATAGTGCCCCTATCCACACCACCAGGTCCACTTGACTCTTCCTTGGGCTTCCTAGGGTTTTGTTATGACAAAACCACTCTTAGGGGTCTAGTTGGAAATGGGATGTTACAAATCCCAATAAACAAAACAACGATTTCATCCCCGAAATCCAGGTTAAGCCTACGGGGACTCCTATCAGGGAGGAAGAAACTTGTAACATCCCATGAGAATTGAAAGTTTTACGTCACGACCTCATGTTTGTCATGTGAGGTTTAAAGGTGTTTGTCAATTTCAAGACCAAGTAGCCCAACTGGCAAAATCTAGACCCCAATAAACAAAAGTTTAGCCCATAACCTTGAAATTTCAGTTAAATTAGGAAGGAAATTGAACATCTTGAGTGGTCGCGAGGAATACCTGACTGAAGAGTTCCGGATATCTTTGTCGCATCAAGTCCTGGGGCTCCCATGTGTGCTCCTCTCTTCCGTGATTTCTCCACAGGACCTTAACTAACGGAACCCTTTTGTGGCGCAAAACTCGTACCCCCTTGTCGTCAATCCGGATCGGTTCTAGATGAACTGACCGATCAGATGCTATCGGTCCATCTGCAGTTGTAACTTGCTGCTCTGGACGTAGTAGAGCTCTCCTAAGAGAGGATATATGGAATAAGTCATGCAGACTCGCCAGCTCCGGTGGCAGTTCCAGCCTGTATGCCAAGGGACCGATCCGCTCCTGGATCCTATAAGGCCCCATGTACCTTGGGCTGAGCTTCTTCCTCTGTCCGCGTACCCGAGTAACTCCATGCATGGGTCGGATCTTCAAGAACACCTGATCTCCTATCTGGAATTCCACCTGACGGTGCCGAGCGTCGTAATACTTAGCCTGCCGGCTCTGTTCTTCCAGCATTCTGTCCCGTATCAATCTTACCTGAGCCTCGGTGTCCTCGACAAACTCCGAACCCAATGCCTTAGGATCCTCATCTTGTATCCATGACAGAGGAGTCCTGCACTTTCGTCCATACAACGCCTCATAAGGAGTCATTTTAATACTGGACTGGTAGCTGTTATTATACGAGAACTCGATCAGTGGTAATAACTTCTCCCATGGTTCACCGCGATCTAATACGCAGAGTCGTAGTAAATCCTCCAAAGTCCGGTTGGTCCGTTCTGTCTGTCCATCTGTCTGGGGATGAAAAGCCGTACTGAAGGTTAGTCGAGTGCCTAAGTAAGTTTGCACTGACCTTCACTCCATGGATGTAAATCGTCCGTCCCGGTCTGACATAATCGACTTGGGTACACCATGGTAGCGGACGAACTGCTCCACAAATTTCCGGACTAACACCCCCACCGAGTCATCCTTCCTGATTGGAATAAACCTCGCCACCTTCGTTAGTCGGTCGATGATCACCCATATCGAATCGTTCCCGGTCCTGGATCGAGGAAGTCCATGTATAAAGTTCATGGCGATATCATCAAACTTCCACTCTGGTACTGGGAGTGGCTGCAATAATCCTGCGGGGTTTCTGCACTCCGCTTTTACTAATTGGCACGCCTTGCAACGGGACACAAAGTAGGTGATATCTTTCTTCATGCCGGGCCAGAACATAGTCTTCTTCAGATCTGCAGTCATCTTCGTAATTCCCGGGTGTACCGAATATCGACTGCAATGAGCCTCCATCATGATGTCCTCCCGGATCTGGCCTCCCTCTGGTATGTAGACCCGTCCTCTGAAGCATACTAAATCATCCCTCAGTGTGTAATCTCCCGCAGTGCCTGCTTCTAAGGACCGGAAAATCGGCTCTAGCTGAGTATCCTGCCTCTGTCCATCCTTGACCCGTTTTCGTATGTCATCCGTGGCGATTAATGACGACAGATATTCTCGGTATAACTCAGGGTGATCCTCAGATACCAGGGATACTTGCATCTTATCAAACATCTGTATTAACTCTAAGGCCATCAACGGCGTTCCTACTCCAGCGTTTGCGGTCTTTCGGCTTAATGCATCTGCTACCACATTCGCCTTTCCAGGGTGGTAGTGCATCTCATACTGGTAGTCTGCTAAAAATTCCACCCATCGTCTCTGTCTAATGTTTAGCTCCTTCTGTGTGTCCATATACCTCAGATTTTTATGGTCGGAGTATATGTCGCAGTGGACACCGTACAGATAGTGACGCCAGACTTTTAGTGCAAAAATGACCGCTCCCATCTCTAAGTCATGAACTGGGTAGTTTTGATCGTGCTTCTTCAGCTGCCGAGAAGCGTAAGCTATCACATGGTCATTCTGCATAAGTACTGCACCCATGCCCTGATAGGAGGCATCGGTGTAGACCTGGAATCCTTCTTTCCCTGAAGGGAGGGCGAGTATAGGAGCCGAAGTGAGTCGCCCCTTTAGCTCTTGAAAAGCCTCTTCACATTGTGGGGTCCAGATAAAGGGTACCTCCTTCCTTGTCAGAGATGTGAGTGGGAGGGCGATACGAGAGAATCCCTCCACAAATTTCCGGTAGTAACCGGCAAGTCCTAGGAAACTTCGTACATCTGTGGCCGTCTTTAATTGTGGCCAGTCCCGAACCGCTTGGATCTTGGCCGGGTCCACTGCCAACCCAGCACCACTGATGATATGTCCTAGGAAGGCCACCTCCTTCAACCAAAACTGGCATTTGCTGATCTTTGCATAAAGCTTGTGCTCCCGTAGTCTCTCTAGGGTCAGCGTCAGATGTCGTGTGTGCTCCTCCTCTGTCCTTGAGTAAATGAGGATGTCATCGATAAACACGATGACAAACACATCTAAATATTCTTCGAACACCTGATTCATAAGGCTCATAAATGCTGACGGTGCATTTGTGAGCCCGAAGGGCATCACTGTGAATTCATATAGCCCATATCTGCTACTGAAAGCAGTCTTCGGAATGTCCTCCTCCTGGATCCTTAGCTGGTAGTAACCAGACCTCAAATCCAATTTGGAAAAGAAATGCGCACCTTCTAGCTGGTCAAACAGCTCATCTATCCTTGGCAACGGATATGTGTTTCGGACGGTCAATCGGTTTAGTGCTCGGTAGTCGATGCACAGTCGAAGTGTCCCATCCTTCTTCTTCACAAATAAGACCGGGGCTCCCCAAGGCGAAGAGCTCGGTCGGACAAATCCATCCTCCACCAGTTCTTGGAGTTGGCTACGAAACTCTGTCAATTCCTTCGGGGCCATCCGGTAAGGGGCCCTAGCTGCCGGCTTAGCCCCCGGCACCAGCTGTATCTGGAAATCCTGCTCACGGTGTGGGGGTAGCCCAGGCAGTTTCTCCGGGAATACGTCGGCAAAATCTCGCACCACCGGAATATCCGAGGTGGAGACCTTGGTCTCAGTCATCTCGAATATTACCTCAAACACTTCTTCCCCCTGTAAGTTAGCCTTGACCGCTTGTATAGACGACAGTATGAGAGGGGGAATGGATTTAATACCTTCAATGACGAGGTAGGAATCCCCATGTCTTACGGTAACTCTTTTGGACGTGCAGTCAATCTGAGCATGATTCCAGTTCAACCACGTCATCCCTAGGATCAAATCAAAGATTGGCATCTTTATGATCGTCGCTGGAGCTTCAAATATCCTTCCGCCGATCTCCGCCTCCATGTTGCAGTGGGCAGAGGTGAACAACTCTGATCCGTCGGGTAGTCATATCCTCATCATCAGACCCGTGAATCGTTCCACGCCTTCCAATCCTTCTATGAAGGCCTCCGATACAAATGAGTGCGAAGCACCCGTATCAAATAGCGTATAAGCGGGTTTGCCGCTGATGAAAACTATTCCTAGGGTTTGGAAAAATTAAATGTCTCAGAATTCTAGCTATGGTTTTCTTTCCTAGAATGTCACTTCTATATCAAATTTAACTTCATGAGGAAATAACTTTAACCAAAATTTTCAGATGTACCAGTGATTACTTGCTCCGGGTTTCGGGGCTGAGCCAGATCCAGTGTATAAATTTGCTCCCTCTGCTGCCTACGATCTGCACCCTAGAAACCACGTCCTCGACCACGTCCTCGTCCTCCAAACTGCTGGGCATGCGGGGCATCCTGGGGTGCTGGTAAAGGTGCTCCCCTCATGGGGCAGTTTCTCCGAATGTGTCCTATCTGATGGCAGTTGTAGCACTCCGGTGGGGGAAATGCCATACCCCCGGGTCTCGGTGCCTCCCTCATCTGAAGAGGCTGAGGGGCCAATATCACCTGCTCCCTCGGCTCCTGCCTAACTTCCTGTCGAGGCTGGTCCTCTGTCCTTCTCCCACCTGGTATAGCACCTTGTCGCTGATCATTTCTGGCTCTTCGGCCCTGATCCTCCGCTTGCCGCTTCCGGCCCCGAGTGGTGTGCCAATCGGCCTCGATCCTCTTTGCCATTTCCAAAATCCGGGAGATAGGCCCGTCGGATACAAACAACAAAGCCTCCCTCAAGTCCTCCCGCAGGCCCTTATAGAATCTCTTGATGTATCCCGCTTCGTCCAGCTGGTAAGAATCTGCATATCGAGCCAAATGGTCGAACTCCCGATGGTACTCTACCACTGTCCGGGTGCCCTGCTTCAGCTGTAGGAACCGCTCCTCCAACTCATCCCTGGCCGACTATGGAACAAAATTCTCTAGCAGCGCGGTCCTGAACTCTTCCCAGGTAACTTCCGCAACCTCCCTATCAGCAAACCTTGTGTCCAGCAGCGTCTTCCACCACCTCTTGGCATGGGACTCCAGACAGGAGAAGACCAAGGCCACCCTCTCCTCCCAGGGACACCGTATCCCAATTAGCATTTCATACATAATATCTAGCCATTCTTCTATCCGTACAGCGGATTCTGTCCCCAAGTAAGATGGAGGGGAGAGTCCTCAAAAGATGCTCAGCATATTGGCCCCCGGGTTTGGCTGCTGAGCCGGAACCTGCTGAGCCCCGAATGCATATAGAATGGCCGTCAGCGTTTGACCCATCTCCGAGTGTAAGAATGGAGTGGGTACCGGGGGAGGTGGTGCAACAGTCGGAGTCTGCTGAACTCCGCCTTGTGGTGTTGGCTGCACTGGGGGCTGCGTAATAGAAGACAATTATAAGAAGTCTCACAGATTTAACTAAAAGTGGACAATTTTCATGTGATTCCCATATGGGCCCACCACTGCTTCCGCTGCTTAGTTTGTCCTCAAACTAAACTCGAGCGGGGGTGTCCCAGGGTTAGTGGACTGCTACCTTTCGATCGATATATTTTTTTTTGCCTCTGATACCACTTGTAAGACCCCCATTTTTTTTCTTTTTCGACACCGGGGTCTTAGGCCCAGAACCGCCGCCTTGCGGTGATACCTTCTCACCTGGGAAAGTCGTCACTACAAGACGCCGGTTCTGCCGGCCGAATCGATCTCTACTGTAGCATAAGTATAAAAGTAAGTCCACAGAAATCACATATATAGAAATAAACTCCACGAAGGGAGTGTCTACAGATAGTACATATAATGAAAATCTCGGGCTTATGCCCGGTACATCAAGTCCTCACTATAATTCACTCATCGCGGAAGCAAACTAATACGACTACTATAGATCGGGACTCACTGTCCCTGCTGTCTGGACTCCAGTGCTAGACTGTCCGATCTCCAAGCGTGCCGACCTCCGGGGCTGCTCCTCCATGCTGGGCTCCGTGGTCCCCTAAATGATATGGTTCGAAAACCGTTAGTCTAAAAGACTAAGTTCTATCGTCCCCCACCCCTTCCCCCAAGGCTCCTAAGCACCGAGCGGGGAGAAGGAAAGGGAAGGACATGAAGGTGGAGAATAGTCAAATTCCAGATGGCAGCGGAACTAAACTAACAGTGTACGCATGATAATAATTATACAAAATTAAATAAGCAACCTTAACTTATGTGGGTACACATAAGCTAGGGAATCTTTTGCAGGGCTCCTATCGTATAAAAAGTCCCATACCGATTTATACGATAGGGTGTCGTTTTTTTTTCTAGCAGGAACAACATATAAATAATACTGAAAGAGAACCTTGACTTATAAGCACGCTCGCACGAACTTATAGGCCAAGGGGTCGTTTTGCAAGGCCTAATGTATAGAGCGTCCCATACCGCTTATACATTAGGTGTCAGGTTATATGCAATGGTTATGCTATGAAATGCAAATATGCTATGATGTGAACATGCAAGTGCAACTCACCCACTCGACTCTGTGTACACAGACCTTTAGTTCCCCCTTTTGGAGCCGTTACCTCCCAGGATACCTCCGTAGTGGCAGACGGAAGCGGTGGGTTGGACCTCGCCCACCTCTAAACCAGTAAAGCACTACCGGTCAGACCTATCGTACGCCTCAACGCTTGGTGCACTAAGCAGGACGTCTGCGTACTCTTGCCGGCTGGCGCACCGGACTTCTTTTGGCGAAGTGCTAACCACACTTGCCGAGTCAGCGTATTGGCGTCGGTGCATCGACCCTCCAATACCGAAGACCCACCACCTTATACCTTTTATGCACATGCAATAGTTATGAGTCCAACCAACAACCGAGCTAAAGCTCCCCGGACTATCCCGTCCGTCAACAACCGAACCAAAGCTCCCCGGACTATCATGTCCGTCATAGTCAACAACCGAGCCAAAGCTCCCCCGGACCATCCCGCCCGTCATAATCCACAATCGAGCTAAAGCTCGTCGGACTAACTCGTCCGTCACAATCAATAGCACCACCCAACCTAATGAAATTTTGACTCTTCCTTACTACGAGAAAGACGATTTTTCGTCGATCACGAGCACCACCTAACACTAGCCAATCCAACTCTCACTACGCTTCCTATCTTTTTATTGTGAAATCATCCACATCTAACCACCCAATCAAAATGGCTAACTCCAATAATTATCCCAGATCATGTCTTATTGCAATTTAGCAATTTTGCTATATGCAGGCCAACCTAGACGATACGTTGAACCGGATAGGAGATATTCTAAATAATCATCCGAATGCCCTAAATTATTTTCTGGAGACTTATCATGACAGAAATGGACTAAATCCAGAAGATTATAATTTTCCTAATTATTCTGATATTTAATTAATTTTCCGTAAAGCTTCTAAGGGCTACCCATTGAGCATGAAGTGCACTTTTCAGAGATGTATAAAGCCTCATAAATTCATGATAAATTCTAAACAACCATTTAACAGTAAATCCAAGATATAACAATTTTTCAAGTATTCTAATGACTCTAATTTAATTTTGAGAATAAATCCTTTTTCCTTTTATTAATGAAGTAAGTGCAGTAAATATTCATCCAAAAATTCTTAATTAATCTTCTAAAGCAAATACTGTCCTAAAAACATTATTGGCCAAATTTCATAATTATTCAATGGGTATTGAGCCCTAGAATAAATATTTACTAAAACCTCAAAGAGCTATATTTGTGAATGAAGTATTGTAAATATTCTCCTAAAAATCATAAATAAAATTATACATCTAGATGTTAATCTGAAAACATCATTGGCCAAGTTTCATAATTTTCCAATAAGTAATTTGCTCTAAATGATTTATTGGCCATAATTTCCCTTTTAAAAACTTGTGAAGGAAGTGCAAGATATAGTCAACTAAAATTTGTAATAAAATTCAGGGATATTAATATTGACATAAGGCATCTTCTGATCAAGTTTCATCAGATTCAAATGAACAGAGTAATCAAAATACTTCTAGCACCTGTTTGAGCAAATTATTACTTAACACATGATGTACTTGAAATATAATCCATAAAATCCTAAATAAATTACTAAGGGTGATTCCTAGTATAAAACTTACCCCACCCAAGTTTCACAACCTTTAAATAAGTTTTAGTGACTATTCTTTCAAAGTTGAGCTTCTACACTAAATTTAGGGTTAGGGTTTTGAGGTGTCTACCTGCCTCTAAATCCTCTAAGACTCCTTCCAGAGGACTTAAGTTATACTAACATCAACTCTACTGAGTTTCAAGGTCATACAAGGGCATTTTCTCCTATGTCCTTCACAACTCTCAAAAGCCCTTCCTTAGGGTTTGAGTTTGTATTCTAGAGTAAAATCAACCCTAAAACATCCCATTTTCCCTAAGGGGGTGATAATGATCATACCAAGTCAGTGGTCAAAATATCAGCTTATGTTGAGGTGAGTTGACCACTCAAAACCTCAAGTACACTGTTACTTAAAAATCCTTCTTTAAGGTAGAACTAGGGATAGATAATTCCCTAACCAAAACACCTTAAAATGAGGTGAAATTATTACCAGAGCAATAACATGCCCTATAAGACCTCCCACCAAAATTTGGGGGAGTTTTGAGATGTTTGGGACACCTAAATAATTTATTCATGGATTATTAAATTTTTCTAAAAACTATAAAAAAATGTTCTCCAAAAATTCTAATTTTTGGATATGTCCTAGATATAGATAAGAATAGCCCATACCCAAATTTCAAGTCATTTGGAGGTCTGATTTGGAGTGGGCGTCCAATTCATTCTCTGGTCAGCCCTATGTATAGATCTCGCCAAAATGAGTACTGTGATCTAACCAGTACTCTAAATTGACTCAAATCAATTTTAAAATAAAGTAGACTCATAGATCTACAATTTTCATGTTAACAGTTTTTCCTGATCTAGCCTCTAAGTATTTTTCCCAATTTATTTAATATGACAGATAATTTCATTCAAAAATTACTTTAAAAAAATATAATCTAATCTTTATGGTACTGTTCATCTTCCTTAACAGCCCGAACAGAGCTTTAAAAACTCATTTTCCTGTAGCTTTTCCATGAGCTACTGCTGGCCATCCGGCCACTTTCCCGGCCAGCCACCACCACCACCACCTCCGTTGAGGCGAGGGTTACCGTCGGGTGGCGGCACGGCCGCCGGAGTGGCGGTTTCCGGCGAACCCGACCACCATTTTTTTGGAAAAACCATGGAAAACTTCACCCGATCCAGCTCTTTAGAGCCTGATTTTCTCTCCTAATAACTTCTAAGATCTATCCATAGAAGAAGGAGTAGAGGAGGACCTGTGGTGGCGGCTGTAGCCTGGCTGATCGTCGGATTGGCATGGTGGTGGCCGGTGGTGGTCGGATTGTTCAAAAATGCAGGATATGGCTCAGCTTCTTCAGGAAACTGGTGGTAAATGCTCCTTGGAGTCCAATGGAACTTTTAAAGAGGAGAATAGGGGTGGTAGTTTGCTGCAAGCTCCATTGCCATTATTGGCTTCCTTGGTCAAAGATTTCGGCCATGGTAGGTAGGGGATGAAGCATGGATCACACCAGTCAAAGCTAGCTGGTTGAATTGGGGCTGCTTCCCTTGTCCTAGAGGAGTGAATGGAGGGGTTGGGGAGGGGGAGGATGAGCCCAAAAGTCCTCCTCCCTTTTCTTCCTTCTCTTTCTCTCTCTTCCATGGGTGACTTTCTCTCTCCTAGTCACCAAGCCTGAATTTTTGGCTCCTATATGTCCTATGACAGCCCACAAGTCTATTTGGTCACTTAAGTCATGGTTAGCCCAATTGAAATGGGCTTGGGCTTGAGTTAGCCCATTTGGGCTAACTTGATCCAAAGTTGGACTAGGGCCCACCTAGCTCAATTTGGTCCTTGAGATTCCTTTAATGGGTCCTTGGTGACCCATTAGCCTCCCCTAGGGTCAAGGTGGGGTTGGATTGGCCCTTGGAAGTCACTTGGCCCTTAACTAAAGCATTTTGACCATTTTAGGTCAAGGGTTGACTTTGGTCAAACTAGCCCTTTTGATTGGTCCCAATGGGTCCTTGGTGACCTATTGGCCTCTTACTAGGCTTATGAGGGTAGAGGTGGGGTCCATTTGGCCAATAGACTGCAATTGACCCTTATGTAGGTCAATTTGACCCAATTAGGAATATAGTTGACTTTGGTCAACTCAGCCCTATTGACTACTCTCCATGGGTCCTTAGTGACCCATTGACCTCTCACTAGGTCTAGGAGGGTATGGGTGGGGTCCACTGGGCTAAGGGACTGCAGTTGACCCTTGTGTAGGTCAATTTGACCCAATTAGGGTTATAGTTTACTTTGGTCAACTTAGCCCCATTGACTACTCTTCATGGGTCCTTAGTGACCCATTGACCTCTCACTAGGTCTAGGAGGGTATGGGTGGGGTCTACTGGGCTAAGGGACTGCAATTGACCCTTGTGTAGGTCAATTTGACCCAATTAGGGCTATAGTTGACTTTGGTCAACTTATGTCCTTTGATTGCTCTTCATGGGTCCTTAGTGACCCATTGATCTCTTTCTAGAGTTATAAGGGTATGGGTGGGGTCTTGGAGTCTTGGTGAAGCCCCATGATCACTTTTAACCAAGGTTTAGAGATCTGCTAAGTGCAGACCATAGTGCCCCTATCCACACCACCAGGTCCACTTGACTCTTCCTTGGGCTTCCTAGGGTTTTGTTATGACAAAACCACTCTTAGGGGTCTAGTTGGAAATGGGATGTTACAAATCTCAATAAACAAAACAAAGATTTCGTCCCCGAAATCCAGGTTAAGCCTACGGGGACTCCTATTAGGGAGGAAGAAACTTGTAACATCCCATGAGAGTTGAAAGTTTTACGTCACGACCTCATGTTTGTCATGTGAGGTTTAAAGGTGTTTGTCAATTTCAAGACCAAGTAGCCCAACTGGCAAAATCTAGACCCCAATAAACAAAAGTTTAGCCCATAACCTTGAAATTTCAGTTAAATTAGGAAGGAAATTGAACATCTTGAGTGGTCGCGAGGAATACCTGACTGAAGAGTTCCGGATATCTTTGTCGCATCAAGTCCTGGGGCTCCCATGTGTGCTCCTCTCTTCCGTGATTTCTCCACAGGACCTTAACTAACGGAACCCTTTTGTGGCGCAAAACTCGTACCCCCTTGTCGTCAATCCGGATCGGTTCTAGATGAACTGACCGATCAGATGCTATCGGTCCATCTGCGGTTGTAACTTGCTGCTCTGGACGTAGTAGAGCTCTCCTAAGAGAGGATATATGAAATAAGTCATGCAGACTCGCCAGCTCCGGTGGCAGTTCCAGCCTGTATGCCAAGGGACCGATCCGCTCCTGGATCCTATAAGGCCCCATGTACCTTGGGCTGAGCTTCTTCCTCTGTCCGCGTACCCGAGTAACTCCATGCATGGGTCGGATCTTCAAGAACACCTGATCTCCTATCTGGAATTCCACCTGACGGTGCCGAGCGTCGTAATACTTAGCCTGCCGGCTCTGTGCTTCCAGCATTCTGTCCCGTATCAATCTTACCTGAGCCTCAGTGTCCTCGACAAACTCCGAACCCAATGCCTTAGGATCCTCATCCTGTATCCATGACAGAGGAGTCCTGCACTTTCGTCCATACAACGCCTTATAAGGAGCCATTTTAATACTGGACTGGTAGCTGTTATTATACGAGAACTCGATCAGTGGTAATAACTTCTCCCATGGTTCACCGCGATCTAATACGCAGAGTCGTAGTAAATCCTCCAAAGTCCGGTTGGTCCGTTCTGTCTGTCCATCTGTCTAGGGATGAAAAGCCGTACTGAAGGTTAGTCGAGTGCCTAAGTAAGTTTGCACTGACCTCCACTCCATGGATGTAAATCGTCCGTCCCGGTCTGACACAATCGACTTGGGTACACCATGGTAGCGGACGAACTGCTCCACAAATTTTCGGACTAACACCCCCACCGAGTCATCCTTCCTGATTAGAATAAACCTCGCCACCTTCATTAGTCGGTCGATGATCACCCATATCGAATCGTTCCCGGTCCTGGATCGAGGAAGTCCATGTATAAAGTTCATGGCGATATCATCAAACTTCCACTCTGGTACTGGGAGTGGCTGCAATAATCCTGCGGGGTTTCTGCACTCCGCTTTTACTAATTGGCACGCCTTGCAACGGGTCACAAAGTAGGTGATATCTTTCTTCATGCCGGGCCAGAACATAGTCTTCTTCAGATCTGCAGTCATCTTCGTAATTCCGGGTGTACCGAATATCGACTGCAATGAGCCTCCATCATGATGTCCTCCCGGATCTGGCCTCCCTCTGGTATGTAGACCCGTCCTCTGAAGCATACTAAATCATCCCTCAGTGTGTAATCTCCCGCAATGCCTGCTTCTAAGGACCGGAAAATCGGCTCTAGCTGAGTATCCTGCCTCTGTCCATCCTTGACCCGTATTCGTATGTCATCCGTGGCAATTAATGACGACAGATATTCACGGTATAACTCAGGGTGATCCTCAGATACCAGGGATATTTGCATCTTATCAAACATCTGTATTAACTCCAAGGCCATCAACGGCGTTCCTACTCCAGCGTTTGCGGTCTTTCGGCTTAATGCATCTGCTACCACATTCACCTTTCCAGGGTGGTAGTGCATCTCATACTGGTAGTCTGCTAAAAATTCCACCCATCGTCTCTATCTAATGTTTAGCTCCTTCTGTGTGTCCACATACCTCAGATTTTTATGGTCGGAGTATATGTCGCAGTGGACACCGTACAGATAGTGACGCCAGACATTTTAGTGCAAAAATGACCGCTCCCATCTCTAAGTCATGAACTGGGTAGTTTTGCTCGTGCTTCTTCAGCTGCCGAGAAGCGTAAGCTATCACATGGCCATTCTGCATAAGTACTGCACCCATGCCCTGATAGGAGGCATCGGTGTAGACCTGGAATCCTTCTTTCCCTGAAGGGAGGGCGAGTATAGGAGCCGAAGTGAGTCGCCCCTTTAGCTCTTGAAAAGCCTCTTCACATCGTGGGGTCCAGATAAAGGGTACCTCCTTCCTTGTCAGAGATGTGAGTGGGAGGGCGATACGAGAGAATCCCTCCACAAATTTCGGTAGTAACCGGCAAGTCCTAGGAAACTTCGTACATCTGTGGCCGTCTTTAATTGTGGCCAGTCCCGAACTGCTTGGATCTTGGCCGGGTCCACTGCCAACCCAGCACCACTGATGATATGTCCTAGGAAGGCCACCTTCAAACCAAAACTGGCATTTGCTGATCTTTGCATAAAGCTTGTGCTCCCGTAGTCTCACCAGGGTCAGCGTCAGATGTCGTGTGTGCTCCTCCTCTGTCCTTGAGTAAATGAGGATGTCATCGATAAACACGATGACAAACACATCTAAATATTCTTCGAACACCTGATTCATAAGGCTCATAAATGTCGACGGCGCATTTGTGAGCCTGAAGGGCATCACTGTGAATTCATATAGCCCATATCTGCTACTGAAAGCAGTCTTCGGAATGTCCTCCTCCTGGATCCTTAGCTGGTAGTAACCAGACCTCAAATCCAATTTGGAAAAGAAATGCGCACCTTCTAGCTGGTCAAACAGCTCATCTATCCTTGGCAACGGATATGTGTTTCGGAAGGTCAATCGGTTTAGTGCTCGGTAGTCGATGCACAGTCGAAGTGTCCCATCCTTCTTCTTCACGAATAAGACCGGGGCTCCCCAAGGCGAAGAGCTCGGTCGGACAAATCCAGCCTCCACCAGTTCTTGGAGTTGGCTTCGAAACTCTATCAATTCCTTCGGGGCCATCCGGTAAGGGGCCCTAGCTGCCGGCTTAGCCCCCGGCACCAGCTGTATCCGGAAATCCTGCTCACGGTGTGGGGGTAGCCCAGGCAGTTTCTCCGGGAATACGTCGGCAAAATCTCGCACCACCGGAATATCCGAGGTGGAGACCTTGGTCTCAGTCATCTCGAATATTACCTCAAACACTTCTTCCCCCTGTAAGTGAGCCTTGACGGCTTGTACAGACGACAGTATGAGAGGGGGAATGGTTTTAATACCTTCAATGACGAGGTAGGAATCCCCATGTCTTACGGTAACTCTTTTGGATGTGCAGTCAATCTGAGCATGATTCCAGTTCAACCACGTCATCCCTAGGATCAAATCAAAGATTGGCATCTTTATGATCGTCGCTGGAGCTTCAAATATCCTTCCGCCGATCTCCGCCTCCATGTTGCAGTGGGCAGAGGTGAACAACTCTGATCCGTCGGGTAGTCATATCCTCATCATCAGACTCGTGAATTGTTCCACGCCTTCCAATCCTTCTATGAAGGCCTCCGATACAAATGAGTGCGAAGCACCCGTATCAAATAGCGTATAAGCGGGTTTGCCGCTGATGAAAACTATTCCTGGGGTTTGGAAAAATTAAATGTCTCAGAATTCTAGCTATGGTTTTCTTTCCTAGAATGTCACTTCTATATCAAATTTAACTTCATGAGGAAATAACTTTAACCAAAATTTTCAGACGTACCAGTGATTACTTGCTCCGGGTTTCGAGGCTGAGCCAGATCCAGTGTATAAATTTGCTCCCTCTGCTGTCTACGATCTGCACCCTGGAAACCACGTCCTCGACCACGTCCTCGTCCTCCAAACTGCTGGGCATGCGGGGCATCCTGGGGTGCTGGTAAAGGTGCTCCCCTCATGGGGCAGTTTCTCCGAATGTGTCCTATCTGATGGCAGTTGTAGCACTCCGGTGGGGGAAATGTCATACCCCCGGGTCTCGGTGCCTCCCTCATCTGAAGAGGCTGAGGGGCCAATATCACCTGCTCCCTCGGCTCCTGCCTCACTTCCTGTCGAGGTTGGTCCTCTGTCCTTCTCCCACCTTGTATAGCACCTTGTCACTGATCATTTCTGGCTCTCCGGCCCTGATCCTCCGCTTGCCGCTTCCGGCCCAAAGTGGTGTGCCAATCGGCCTCGATCCTCTATGCCATTTCCAAAATCCGGGAGATAGGCCCGTCGGATACAAACAACAAAGCCTCCCTCAAGTCCTCCCGCAGGCCCTTATAGAATCTCTTGATGTATCCCGCTTCGTCCAGCTGGTAAGAATCTGCATATCGAGCCAAATGGTCGAACTCCCGATGGTACTCTACCACTGTCCGGGTGCCCTGCTTCAGCTGTAGGAACCGCTCCTCCAACTCATCCCTGGCCGACTGTGGAACAAAATGCTCTAGCAGCGCGGTCCTGAACTCTTCCCAGGTAACTTCCGCAACCTCCCTATCAGCAAACCTTGTGTCCAGCAGCGTCTTCCACCACCTCTTGGCATGGGACTCCAGGCAGGAGACGACCAAGGCCACCCTCTCCTCCCAGGGAAACCGTATCCCAATTAGCATTTCGTACATAATATCTAGCCATTCTTCTGTCCGTACAACGGATTCTGTCCCCAAGTAAGATGGAGGGGAGAGTCCTCGAAAGATGCTCAGCCAATTGGCCCCCGGGTTTGGCTGCGGAGCCGGAACCTGCTGAGCCCTGAAAGCATCTAGAATGGCCGTCAGCGTTTGACCCATCTCCGAGTGTAAGAATGGAGTGGGGACCGGGGGAGGTGGTGCAACAGTCGGAGTCTGCTGAACTCCGCCTTGTGGTGTTGGCTGCGCTGGGGGCTGCGTAATAGAACAATTATAAGAAGTCTCACAGATTTAACTAAAAGTGGACAATTTTCATGTGATTCCCATATGGGCCCACCACTGCTTCTGCTGCTTAGTTTTTCCTCAAACTAAACTCGAGCGGGGGTGTCCCAGGGTTAGTGAACTGCTACCTTTCGATCGATATATTTTTTTTTGCCTCTGATACCACTTGTAAGACCCCCATTTTTTTTCTTTTTCGACACCGGGGTCTTAGGCCCAGAACCGCCGCCTTGCGGTGATACCTTCTCACCCGGGAAGGTCGTCACTACAAGACGCCGGTTCTGCCGGCCGAATCGATCTATACTGTAGCATAAGTATAAAAGTAAGTCCACAGAAATCACATATATAGAAATAAACTCCACGAAGGGAGTGTCCACAGATAGTACATATAATGAAAATCTCGGGCTTATGCCCGGTACATCAAGTCCTCACTACAATTCACTCATCGCGGAAGCAAACTAATACGACTACTATAGATCGGGACTCACTGTCCCTGCTGTCTGGACTCCAGTGCTAGACTGTCCGATCTCCAAGCGTGCCGACCTCCGGGGCTGCTCCTCCATGCTAGGCACCGTGGTCCCCTAAATGATATGGTTCGAAAACCGTTAGTCTAAAAGACTAAGTCCTATCGTCCCCCACCCCTTCCCCCATGGCTCCTAAGCACCGAGCGGTGAGAAGGAAAGGGAAGGACGTGAAGATGAAGAATAGTCAAATTCCAGATGGCAGCGGAACTAAACTAACAGTGTACGCATGATAATAATTATACAAAATTAAATAAGTAACCTTAACTTATGTGGGTACACATAAGCTAGGGGATCTTTTGCAGGGCACCTATCGTATAAAAAGTCTCATACCGATTTATACGATAGGGTGTCGTTTTTTTTTCTAGCAGGCACAACATATAAATAATACTGAAAGAGAACCTTGACTTATAAGCACGCTCGCACGAACTTATAGGCCAAGGGGTCGTTTTGCAAGGCCTAATGTATAGAGCGTCCCATACGCTTATACATTAGGTGTCAGGTTATATGCAATGGTTATGCTATGAAATGCAAATATGCTATGATGTGAACATGCAAGTGCAACTCACCCACTCGACTCTGTGTACACAGACCTTTAGTTCCCCCTTTTGGAGCCGTTACCTCCCAGGATACCTCCGTAGTGGTAGACGGAAGCGGTGGGTTGGGCCTCTCCCACCTCTAAACCAGTAAAGCACTACCGGTCAGACCTATCGTACGCCTCAATGCTTGGTGCACTAAGCGGACGTCTGCGTACTCTTGCCGGCTGGCGCACCGGACTTCTTTTGGCGAAGTGCTAACCACACTTGCCGAGTCAGCGTATTGGCGTCGGTGCATCGACCCTCCAATACCGAAGACCCACCACCTTATACCTTTTATGCACATGCAATAGTTATGAGTCCAACCAACAACCGAGCTAAAGCTCCCCGGACTATCCCGTCCGTCAACAACCGAGCCAAAGCTCCCCGGACTATCATGTCCGTCATAGTCAACAACCGAGCCAAAGCTCCCCGGACCATCCCATCCGTCATAATCCACAATCGAGCTAAAGATCGCCGGACTAACCCGTCCGTCACAATCAACAGCACCACCCAACCTAATGAAATTTTGACTCTTCCTTACTACGAGAAAGACGATTTTTCGTCGATCACGAGCACCACCTAACACTAGCCAATCCAACTCTCACTACTCTTCCTATCTTTTTATTGTGAAATCATCCACATCTAACCATCCAATCAAAATGGCTAACTCCAATAATTATCCCAGATCATGTCTTATTGCAATTTAGCAATTTTGCTATATGCAGACCAACCTAGACGATACGTTGAACCGGATAGGAGATATTCTAAATAATCATCCGAATGCCCTAAATTATTTTCTGGAGACTTATCATGACACAAATGGACTAAATCCAGAAGATTATAATTTTCCTAATTATTCTGATATTTAATTAATTTTCCGTAAAGCTTCTAAGGGCTACCCATTGAGCATGAAGTGCACTTTTCAGAGATGTATAAAGCCTCATAAATTCATGATAAATTCTAAACAACCATTTAACAGTAAATCCAAGATATAACAATTTTTCAAGTATTCTAATGACTCTAATTTAATTTTGAGAATAAATCCTTTTTCTTTTATTAATGAAGTAAGTAAGTAGTAAATATTCATCCAAAATTCTTAATTAATCTTCTAAAGCAGATACTGTCCTAAAAACATCATTGGCCAAATTTCATAATTATTCAATGGGTATTGAGCCCTAGAATAAATATTTACTAAAACCTCAAAGAGCTATATTTGTGAATGAAGTATTGTAAATATTCTCCTAAAAATCATGAATAAAATTATACATCTAGATGTTAATCTGAAAACATCATTGGCCAGGTTTCATAATTTCCAATAAGTAATTTGCTCTAAATGATTTATTGGCCATAATTTCCCTTTAAAAACTTGTGAAGGAAGTGCTAGATATAGTCAACTAAAATTTGTAGTAAAATTCACGGATATTAAAATTGACATAAGGCATCTTCTGACCAAGTTTCATCAGATTCAAATGAATAGAGTAATCAAAATACTTCTAGCACCTGTTTGAGCAAATTGTTACTTAACACATGATGTACTTGAAATATAATTCATAAAATCCTAAATAAATTACTAAGGGTTATTCCTAGTCTAAAACTTACCCCACCCAAGTTTCACAACCTTTAAATAAGTTTTAGTGACTGTTCTTTCAAAGTTGAGCTTCTACACTAAATTTAGGGTTAGGGTTTTGAGGTATCTACCTGCCTCTAAATCCTCTAAGACTCCTTCCAGAGGACTTAAGTTATACTAACATCAAACTCTATGAGTTTCAAGGTCATACAAGGGCATTTTCTCCTATGTCCTTCACAACTCTCAAAAGCCTTCCTTAGGGTTTGAGTTTGTATTCTAGAGTAAAATCAACCCTAAAAAATCCCATTTTCCCTAATTTATTAATGTTAACAAGTTTTTCCTAATCTCAGCCTCTAAGTATTTTCCCAATTTATTTAATGTGACAATAATTTCATTCAAAAATTGCTTTAAAAAAATATAATCTAATCTTTATGGTATTGTTCATCTTCCTTAACAGCCCGAACAGAGCTTTAAAACTCATTTTCTGTAGCTTTTCCATGAGCTACTGCTGGCCATCCGCCACTTTCCCGGCCAGCACCACCACCACCACCTCCGTTGAGGCGAGGGTTACCGTCGGGTGGCGGCACGGCCGCCGGAGTGGCGGTTTCCGGCGAACCCGACCACCATTTTTTTGGAAAACCATGGAAAATTCACCCGATCCAGCTCTTTAGAGCCTGATTTTCTCTCCTAATAACTTCTAAGATCTATCCAAAGAAGGAGTAGAGGAGGACCTGTGGTGGCGGCTGTAGCCTGGCTGATCGTCGGATTGGCATGGTGGTGACCGGTGGTGGTCGGATTGTTCAAAAATGCAGGATAGGGCTCGGCTTCTTCAGGAAACTGGTGGGAAATGCTCCTTGGGAGTCCAATGGAACTTTTAAAGAGGAGAATAGGGGTGGTAGTTGGCTGCAAGCTCCATTGCCATTATTGGCTTCCTTGGTCAAAGATTTCGGCCATGGTAGGTAGGGGATGAAGCATGGATCACACCATTCAAAGCTAGCTGGTTGAATTGGGGCTGCTTCCCTTGTTCTAGAGGAGTGAATGGAGGGGTTGGGGAGGGGGAGGATGAGCCCAAAAGTCCTCCTCCTTTTCTTCCTTCTCTTTCTCTCTCTTCCATGGTGACTTTCTCTCTCCTAGTCACCAAGCCTGAATTTTTGGCTCCTACATGTCCTATGACAGCCCACAAGTCCATTGGTCACTTAAGTCATGGTTAGCCCAATTGAAATGGGCTTGGGCTTGAGTTAGCCCATTTGGGCTAACTTGACCCAAAGTTGGACTAGGGCCACCTAGGTCAATTTGGTCCTTGAGATTCCTTTAATGGGTCCTTGGTGACCCATTAGCCTCCCCTAGGGTCAAGGTGGGGTTGGATTGGCCCTTGGAGGTCACTTGGCCCTTAACTAGGGCATTTTGACCATTTTAGGTCAAGGGTTGACTTTGGTCAAACTAGCCCTTTTGATTGGTCCCAATGGGTCCTTGGTGACCTATTGGCCTCTTACTAGGCTTATGAGGGTAGAGGTGGGGTCCATTTGGCCAATAGACTGCAATTGACCCTTATGTAGGTCAATTTGACCCAATTAGGAATATAGTTGACTTTGGTCAACTCAGCCCTATTGACTACTCTCCATGGGTCCTTAGTGACCCATTGACCTCTCACTAGGTCTAGGAGGGTATGGGTGGGGTCCACTGGGCTAAGGGACTGCAGTTGACCCTTGTGTAGGTCAATTTGACCCAATTAGGGTTATAGTTTACTTTGGTCAACTTAGCCCCATTGACTACTCTTCATGGGTCCTTAGTGACCCATTGACCTCTCACTAGGTCTAGGATGGTATGGGTGGGGTCTATGGGCTAAGGGACTGTAATTGACCCTTGTGTAGGTCAATTTGACCCATTAGGGCTATAGTTGACTTTGGTCAACTTATGTCCTTTGATTGCTCTTCATGGGTCCTTAGTGACCCATTGATCTCTTTCTAGAGTTATAAGGGTATGGGTGGGGGTCTTGGAGTCTTGGTGAAGCCCATGATCACTTTTAACCAAGGTTTAGAGATCTGCTAAGTGCAGACCATAGTGCCCCTATCCACACCACCAGGTCCACTAGATCTTCCTTGGGCTTCCTAGGGTTTTGTTATGACAAAACCACTCTTAGGGGTCTAGTTGGAAATGGGATGTTACAAATCCCAATAAACAAACAAAGATTTCGTCCCGAAATCCAGGTTAAGTCTACGGGGACTCCTATCAGGGAGGAAGAAACTTGTAACATCTCATGAGAGTTGAAAGTTTTACGTCACGACCTCATGTTTGTCATGTGATGTTTAAGGTGTTTGTCAATTTCAAGACCAAGTAGCCCAACTGCAAAATCTAGACCCAATAAACAAAAAGTTTAGCCCATAACCTTGAAATTTCAGTTAAATTAGGAAGGAAATGAACAATCTTGAGTGTCGCGAGGAATACCTGACTGAAGAGTTCCGGATATCTTGTGCATCAAAGTCCTGGGGCTCCCATGTGTGCTCCTCTCTTCCGTGATTTCTCCACAGGACCTAACTAACGGAACCCTTTTGTGGCGCAAAACTCGTACCCCCTTGTCGTCAATCCGGATCGGTTCTAGATGAACTGACCGATCAGATGCTATCGGTCCATCTGCGGTTGTAACTTGCTGCTCTGGACGTAGTAGAGCTCTCCTAAGAGAGGATATATGGAATAAGTCATGCAGACTCGCCAGCTCCGGTGGAAGTTCCAGCCTGTATGCCAAGGGACCGATCCGCTCCTGGATCCTATAAGGCCCCATGTACCTTGGGCTGAGCTTCTTCCTCTCTGTTCGCGTACCCGAGTAACTCCATGCATGGGTCGGATCTTCAAGAAACACCTGATCTCCTATCTGGAATTCCACCTGACGGTGCCGAGCGTCGTAATACTTAGCCTGCCGGCTCTGTGCTTCCAGCATTCTGTCCCGTATCAATCTTACCTGAGCCTCGGTGTCCTCGACAAACTCCGAACCCAATGCCTTAGGATCCTCATCCTGTATCCATGACAGAGGAGTCCTGCACTTTCGTCCATACAACGCCTCATAAGGAGCCATTTTAATACTGGACTGGTAGCTGTTATTATACGAGAACTCGATCAGTGGTAATAACTTCTCCCATGGTTCACCGCGATCTAATACACAGAGTCGTAGTAAATCCTCCAAAGTCCGGTTGGTCCGTTCTGTCTGTCCATCTGTCTGGGGATGAAAAGCCGTACTGAAGGTTAGTCGAGTGCCTAAGTAAGTTTGCACTGACCTCCACTCCATGGATGTAAATCGTCCGTCCCGGTCTGACACAATCGACTTGGGTACACCATGGTAGCGGACGAACTGCTCCACAAATTTCCGGACTAACACCCCCACCGAGTCATCCTTCCTGATTGGAATAAACCTCGCCACCTTCGTTAGTCGGTCGATGATCACCCATATCGAATCGTTCCCGGACCTGGATCGAGGAAGTCCATGTATAAAGTTCATGGCGATATCATCAAACTTCCACTCTGGTACTGGGAGTGGCTGCAATAATCCTGCGGGGTTTCTGCACTCCGCTTTTACTAATTGGCACGCCTTGCAACGGGTCACAAAGTAGGTGATATCTTTCTTCATGCCGGGCCAGAACATAGTCTTCTTCAGATCTGCAGTCATCTTCGTAATTCCCGGGTGTACCGAATATCGACTGCAATGAGCCTCCATCATGATGTCCTCCCAGATCTGGCCTCCCTCGGGTATGTAGACCCGTCCTCTGAAGCATACTAAATCATCCCTCAGTGTGTAATCTCCCGCAGTGCCTGCTTCTAAGGACCGGAAAATCGGCTCTAGCTGAGTATCCTGCCTCTGTCCATCCTTGACCCGTCTTCGTATGTCATCCGTGGCGATTAATGACGACAGATATTCTCGTTATAACTCAGGGTGATCCTCAGATACCAGGGATACTTGCATCTTATCAAACATCTGTATTAACTCCAAGGCCATCAACGGCGTTTCCTACTCCAGCGTTTGCGGTCTTTCGGCTTTTAATGCATCTGCTACCACATTCGCCTTTCCAGGGTGGTAGTGCATCTCATACTGGTAGTCTGCTAAAAATTCCACCCATCGTCTCTATCTAATTTTTAGCTCCTTCTGTGTGTCCACATACCTCAGATTTTTATGGTCGGAGTATATGTCGCAGTGGACACCGTACAGATAGTGACGCCAGACATTTAGTGCAAAAATGACCGCTCCCATCTCTAAGTCATGAACTGGGTAGTTTGGCTCGTGCTTCTCTTCAGCTGCCGAGAAGCGTAAGCTATCACATGGCCATTCTGCATAAGTACTGCACCCATGCCCCTGATAGGAGGCATCGGTGTAGACCTGGAATCCTTCTTTCCCTGAAGGGAGGGCGAGTATAGGAGCCGAAGTGAGTCGCCCCTTTAGCTCTTGAAAAGCCTCTTCACATCGTGGGGTCCAGATAAAAGGGTACCTCCTTCCTTGTCAGAGATGTGAGTGGGAGGGCGATACGAGAGAATCCCTCCACAAATTTCTGGTAGTAACCGGCAAGTCCTAGGAAACTTCGTACATCTGTGGCCGTCTTTAATTGTGGCCAGTCCCGAACTGCTTGGATCTTGGCCGGGTCCACTGCCAACCCAGCACCACTGATGATATGACCTAGGAAGGCCACCTCCTTCAAACAAAACTGGCATTTGCTGATCTTTGCATAAAGCTTGTGCTCCCGTAGTCTCACACAGGGTCAGCGTCAGATGCCGTGTGTGCTCCTCCTCTGTCCTTGAGTAAATGAGGATGTCATCGATAAACACGATGACAAACACATCTAAATATTCTTCGACACCTGATTCATAAGGCTCATGAATGTCGACGGCGCATTTGTGAGCCTGAAGGGCATCACTGTGAATTCATATAGCCCATATCTGCTACTGAAAGCAGTCTTCGGAATGTCCTCCTCCTGGATCCTTAGCTGGTAGTAACCAGACCTCAAATCCAATTTGGAAAAGAAATGCGCACCTTCTAGCTGGTCAAACAGCTCATCTATCCTTGGCAACGGATATGTGTTTCGGAAGGTCAATCGGTTTAGTGCTCGGTAGTCGATGCACAGTCGAAGTGTCCCATCCTTCTTCTTCACGAATAAGACCGGGGCTCCCCAAGGCGAAGAGCTCGGTCGGACAAATCCAGCCTCCACCAGTTCTTGGAGTTGGCTTCGAAACTCTATCAATTCCTTCGGGGCCATCCGGTAAGGGGCCCTAGCTGCCGGCTTAGCCCCCGGCACCAGCTGTATCCGGAAATCCTGCTCCCGGTGTTGGGGTAGCCCAGGCAGTTTCTCCGGGATACGTCGGCAAAATCTCGCACCACCGGAATATCCGAGGTGGAGACCTTGGTCTCAGTCATCTCGAATATTACCTCAAACACTTCTTCCCCCTGTAAGTGAGCCTTGACGGCTTGTACAGACGACAGTATGAGAGGGGGAATGGTTTTAATACCTTCAATGACGAGGTAGGAATCCCCATGTCTTACGGTAACTCTTTTGGACGTGCAGTCAATCTGAGCATGATTCCAGTTCAACCACGTCATCCCTAGGATCAAATCAAAGATTGGCATCTTTATGATCGTCGCTGGAGCTTCAAATATCCTTCCGCCGATCTCCGCCTCCATGTTGCAGTGGGCAGAGGTGAACAACACTGATCCGTCGGTAGTCGTATCCTCATCATCAGACTCGTGAATTGTTCCACGCCTTCCAATCCTTCTATGAAGGCCTCCGATACAAATGAGTGCGAAGCACCTGTATCAAATAGCGTATAAGCGGGTTTGCCGCTGATGAAAACTATTCCTGGGGTTTGGAAAAATTAAATGTCTCAGAATTCTAGCTATGGTTTTCTTTCCTAGAATGTCACTTCTATATCAAATTAACTTCATGAGGAAATAACTTTAACCAAAATTTTCAGACGTACCAGTGATTACTTGCTCCGGGTTTCGAGGCTGAGCCAGATCCAGTGTATAAATTTGCTCCCTCTGCTGTCTACGATCTGCACCCTGGAAACCACGTCCTCGACCACGTCCTCGTCCTCCAAACTGCTGGGCATGCGGGGCATCCTGGGGTGCTGGTAAAGGTGCTCCCCTCATGGGGCAGTTTCTCCGAATGTGTCCTATCTGATGGAAGTTGTAGCACTCCGGTGGGGGAAATGTCATACCCCCGGGTCTCGGTGCCTCCCTCATCTGAAGAGGCTGAGGGGCCAATATCACCTGCTCCCTCGGCTCCTGCCTCACTTCCTGTCGAGGTTGGTCCTCTGTCCTTCTCCACCTTGTCTAGCACCTTGTCACTGATCATTTCTGGCTCTCCGGCCCTGATCCTCCGCTTGCCGCTTCCGGCCCAGAGTGGTGTGCCAATCGGCCTCGATCCTCTTTGCCATTTCCAAAATCCGGGAGATAGGCCCGTCGGATACAAACAACAAAGCCTCCCTCAAGTCCTCCCGCAGGCCCTTATAGAATCTCTTGATGTATCCCGCTTCGTCAGCTGGTAAGAATCTGCATATCGAGCCAAATGGTCGAACTCCCGATGGTACTCTACCACTGTCCGGGTGCCCTGCTTCAGCTGTAGGAACCGCTCCTCCAACTCATCCCTGGCCGACTGTGGAACAAAATGCTCTAGCAGCGCGGGTCCTGAACTCTTCACAGGTAACTTCCCGCAACCTCCCTATTAGCAAACCTTGTGTCCACCAGCGTCTTCCACCACCTCTTGGCATGGGACTCCAGGCAGGAGACGACCAAGGCCACCCTCTCCTCCCAGGGAAACCGTATCCCAATTAGCATTTCGTACATAATATCTAGCCATTCTTCTGTCCGTACAACGGATTCTATCCCCAAGTAAGATGGAGGGGAGAGTCCTCGAAAGATGCTCAGCCAATTGGCCCCCGGGTTTGGCTGCGGAGCCGGAACCTGCTGAGCCCTGAAAGCATCTAGAATGGCCGTCAGCGTTTGACCCATCTCCGAGTGTAAGAATGGAGTGGGGACCGGGGGAGGTGGTGCAATAATCGGAGTTTGCTGAACTCCGCCTTGTGGTGTTGGCTGCGCTGGGGGCTGCGTAATAGAATACAATTATAAGAAGTCTCACAGATTTAACTAAAAGTGGACAATTTTCATGTGATTCCCATATGGGCTCACAACTGCTTCTGCTGCTTAGTTTTGTCCTCAATTAAACTCGAGCGGGGGTGTCCCAGGGTTAGTGAACTGCTACCTTTCGATCGATATATTTTTTTTTTGCCTCTGATACACTTGTAAGACCCCCATTTTTTTTCTTTTTCGACACCGGGTCTTAGGCCCAGAACCGCCGCCTTGCGGTGATACCTTCTCACCCGGAAGGTCGTCACTACAAGACGCCGGTTCTGCCGGCCGAATCGATCTCTACTGTAGCATAAGTATAAAAGTAAGTCCACAGAAATCACATATATAGAAATAAACTCCACGAAGGGAGTGTCCACAGATAGTACATATAATGAAAATCTCGGGCTTATGCCCGGTACATCAAGTCCTCACTACAATTCACTCATCGCGGAAGCAAACTAATACGACTACTATAGATCGGGACTCACTGTCCCTGCTGTCTGGACTCCAGTGCTAGACTGTCCGATCTCCAAGCGTGCCGACCTCGGGGGGGCTGCTCCTCCATGCTAGGCACCGTGGTCCCCTAAATGATATGGTTCGAAAACCGTTAGTCTAAAAGACTAAGTCCTATCGTCCCCCACCCCTTCCCCCATGGCTCCTAAGCACCGAGCGGCGAGAAGGAAAGGGAAGGACATGAAGATGAAATAGTCAAATTCCAGATGGCAGCGGAACTAAACTAACAATGGTACGCATGATAATAATTATACAAAATTAAATAAGTAACCTTAACTTATGTGGGTACACATAAGCTAGGGGATCTTTTGCAGGGCACCTATCGTATAAAAAGTCTCATACCGATTTATACGATAGGGTGTCGTTTTTTTTTTCTAGCAGGCACAACATATAAATAATACTGAAAGAGAACCTTGACTTATAAGCACGCTCGCACGAACTTATAGGCCAAGGGGTCGTTTTGCAAGGCCTAATGTATAGAGCGTCCCATACCGCTTATACATTAGGTGTCAGGTTATATGCAATGGTTATGCTATGAAATGCAAATATGCTATGATGTGAACATGCAAGTGCAACTCACCACTCGACTCTGTGTACACAGACCTTAGTTTCCCCCTTTTGGAGCCGTTACCTCCCAGGATACCTCCGTAGTGGTAGACGGAAGCGGTGGGTTGGGCCTCTCCCACCTCTAAACCAGTAAAAGCACTACCGGTCAGACCTATCGTACGCCTCAATGCTTGGTGCACTCTAAGCGGACGTCTGCGTACTCTTGCCGCTGCGCACCGGACTTCTTTTGGCGAAGTGCTAACCACACTTGCCGAGTCAGCGTATTGGCGTCGGTGCATCGACCCTCCAATACCGAAGACCCACCACCTATAACCTTTTATGCACATGCAATAGTTATGAGTCCAACCAACAACCGAGCTAAAGCTCCCCGGACTATCCCGTCCGTCAACAACAACGAGCCAAAGCTCCCCCGGACTATCATGTCCGTCATAGTCAACAACCGAGCCAAAGCTCCCCCGGACCATCCCATCCGTCTTATAATCCACAATCGAGCTAAAGATCGCGGACTAACCCGTCCGTCACAATCAACAGCACCACCCAACCCTAATGAAATTTTGACTCTTCCTTGCTACGAGAGAAGAGACGATTTTTCGTCGATCACGAGCACCACCTAACACTAGCCAATCCAACTCTCACTACTCCTATCCATTGGCAATTATTCTATTGGGGGAGAAATCATAAACAAAATATCCTAATCAAAATAATAAAGTACAAAAATTTAAAATAAATAATTCTAAACATAGCAAATATTAGACAACACATAAACGTTAA